>JAXGGA010003152.1:0-107678 GCA_038373865.1 Uloborus plumipes
CTATTACATAGCTTTTATCACAGGCTTTGAGCCTACTGAATCAAGAAATTTCGTAATGAAAAATCCCAACACTAACCACTCCGAGTAATCGTAAATTTTACGATTTTGAATGAAAGGCTCCTATGGATTACATAATGAAATTCATTTCTATGGTCTTTTTGAGAATTTTATTGACATATATAAATTATGTCCCGAGATAATATTCGCACACCCAATACCTCAGACTTAAAATTTGGCAGGAATGTCCACATAATACGAAAGTATCCATTGAGAAAGGATTTTTCGAAATATCAATTAGTTCGTGAGAAATTAATAAAAACCCCTTAATATCTGGGAAATTAAAACACACATATCAACATATGATGTTCAAGACATGTTTAAATTTCAAATTCGCAACTCCAATAAACTACAATAGGTGTTGCTGCCACTGAAATAGCAGCATAGGTACAACATAAACATGCCATAGTTATGACTTACTGCAGGAAGCAATGAATAAGCAAGTAACAACTTGAAAATGAACACTTAGTAGTAAATTTGATCTACAGATAAGATTTGCATAAAATTTCTATAGTATGGAAAAAATCTTTAACACTATTCGACTAAAATATTGAAACTTCCAAGCATTCCTTAGTTCAACACTAAAAAATGCCTTGAGATTCAAAACAAATGTCTGCATGATTTTCTTTTTAAATATGCTAACAAAGTTAAAATCTCTATAGATCCATCTGTAAGTAATTGCTATACAATAAACTGCAGGGACCAAAAAGAGGAAAAATTGCTCGACTTAGTATCCGGATAGATTTTTAAAAAATATTTCATGAATTACATTCATGCAAGATTTCTTTTTAATTTGCAAGGTGAAACCTCTTAATTGCACATTCCCGATATCTTTTCATGGGACAATTTTAGATGAATTAGATATGTGGCCTTCAAGAAATAAATTCATGACTAATATTGTATGGACTTAAGATCAAAATCACTTTTGCGCTTATTTGTTATCTTATATATTAACTGAATTTTCTTAATTTCTACCCTCTACAACGGAAACTTGCGTTTTTAGCAACATGCCAAAATAGAAAGCATAGTTTGCCGATAAATGCATACCATTCTTGAGGTTTCAAACCTGCTGCATCCGAAAAATATTTCCATTATTCTAAAAATAATTCCATTGGAAATTACTCCAGTATTCTTAACCATAGCATAGTTTTTAACAGATATAAAATGCACAGAATCCCATTAATCAACAATTAGAACTTCCTAAATCCGATTAAATGGAATATGATTTCGAAATGCATAAAAGTCAAACTGGGGCTTGAAACATACAAAAATGAGCAAATCTTCCACAATTAAACATTTATTAAGAGCTTGAAATACTGAAAGTTACAAGCTGTTGTGGTATCCAATAATTCCAAGCACATGGAAAGTTCATAATAAAAAATGAATGATGGAACCGATGCTTCCTGTCATGCATCCAACGTATGTCTTCATTTCTGAGTCAGGTGCATCAAGTCATTGTAGTGTGGTTACCTATGAGCAAAAAAAAAAATATTAAGTACAATTTATCTTCTAAATACACAAGATTAAACTAAAATACAGTATTTTCTAAATTGATTGTGAGAAAATGTGTATTTAAGTAATGAACCAATTTAGTTTTACATATTTTTTGGTTATAGTACACAACATGTTTTTTGTGTTATCTGGTAACGTTTCATGATAAAGTTCACTATAAATAGGCAAAAATCAGTGAGAACACTTTCTTAAAAACAGCCAATATCAGTATAAGTTATTTTTTTTAATTTAAAATTATCACATTTGAAATAATTAACCATCTGCCATGAAAGCAACACTTGAAGTATATTTCCCTAATTTGGTTTCCACTCGTTGCTCTATTCGAAACATTGAATAATGTTAACAGAAAATGCAAGTATTTAAACTCTTTTAAGTTGTTAATTTAAAATTTAAAACTTTTTTAGTATTATTAAGCAGTAATTACAAAAACATGTTAAGCGGACTTTGAGAAAAAATATATAATTTAAGTACAAGGAGGAAAATAGCTCAATGTCAAAAAAGAGGGAAAATTGCGCGGCTTATTTTTTTTCGATATTATGAAAAATTAGTCATGCAAGATTTCCTCTTAATTTGCTCCGTGAAATCAAAAGTAAATATTTTAAAAACTTTTCAATGGCTCATGGGGGAGAGGGTGCTATTTTTGACAAATTAGACGCATGTATCTCAAGAAATAAATTCTCTAACAAATACTGCACTGTCTTTAGTTATTTTAACAAATTTTAAATTTATTAAAATATTCTTTTAATAATTTTCTCCATTTTTTGATAAAGATATCGAACATTTTAGCTGAACTTTTTGAAGATATCTCCTACAATGGAAACTTATGTTTTTGGCAGCATGGCAAAATAGAGTACATTTCTCGCCGATACTTGCAGGTCATCCTTGAAATTTTAATCCTTCTGCATCCTAAAAACATTTTCATTAGTTTGGAAGTTAGAAATAATTTCAACCTCTACTACTTAAAATCAACTTATTTTAAGCTTCATTTTAATAATGATTGCATTTTTATTTTCCTGAACTTGATGCAACATAAATCTGGATCGCGGAAAGAAAGAATACAAAAAGTGGAAAATCTAGGATCCGCGGAAAATTTTCATGCCTGTAAGTACCACAATGAAACCACTCTATCACAACCAACAAAGTCTTTAAAATTGACGACAAACATTCTTTGCTAGCAAATGTCACAGAACATATCAAAATTGTCTGCATGTGCATGTTTGTCTGTCTGGTTCGGTTCGAACAAGGACTAGTTACAACATTTCAAAACAAAGGGAATCAATAATTAACAAGAAGTTCTGTCAAGAACTAAACGAGCCTACTTTCCCGTACATCGACATAGGCATTGTAGCATCTGATCAATATTCTCTTGATTATCTAAAACTAAAAATTATGTCAAACATATCTTTTTGCACTTAAAGCTGATTTCTGAAAGCAAAATATACCCCTCTCATCAGATAAAATAGACACGTAAAAAGTAAATAAACGAGTCAATAAAGTTTTGTCGCACCTTTAAAAGAATGTAACTTCCGTAGAAAAATTCCACAATCGTTTTCAAAAGAAAAAAAAAATAAAAAAATAAAATAAAAGTACAAAGAAGTTCAAAACACATTTTATCAAAGAAAGAAAAAAAAAACTCGTTCGTTAATAAAATGTCTTGAATTTTATTTTTAATCCGTTGCCAGTTAAATATAAATAAGGAATAAAATGCTCTCGTGAATGAAAAATTTTTGTTAACAAAAAAAATCGTCTGAAAAAAAATAATAATAAATTAAACAAAACAAATAAATAAACAAAAAATCGTCTGCCCAGTCAGTCATTTTTTCTGAGCCTGCATTTCCGCCATGTTTGCGGAGTCGGAGTCGGAATCGGAATCAGAGTCCTCACAGAAGATTATTCAAAAAAGTAATTTACAATACATTATTTATCAAAATCATTTTCGTACAAAGTTAGTTTGAAGGAAATCCGCCTAAAGTTCAGAATCAACATTCAATTTAAATTTCTCCATAGGCGCTCATGTTAAAATGTTTTCTGAACGGTTCATCAGTGAACGAAAAATGGTTCAAATTGAAAAGTGAAATATAGGAATGAGCCTCTCCGAGATCTTTCGAACAAAAAAAAGTTTATTCAATTCGGACGGTTCACTTAAAAGTTATTAGGTGGGGAAAGGTTGTTTGAACAGTTCAATGTTGAACAAAAAAAATGTTCAAACTGAAAATTTAAATACGGTAATGAAGCATCCTTGCTGAGATCCTTCGAACAAAAAAAAGTTTGTTTAAATCGGACGGTTCACTCAAAAGTTATTAGGGGTGAGAGCTTGTTTGAACGGTTCAATGTTGAACGAAAAATTGTTCAAATCTGAAATTTAAAAACGGGAATAAAGTATTCTTGATAAGATCTTTCGAACAAAAAAAACTATTCCATTCGGACGGTTCACTTAAAAGTTATTAGGTGGGGAAAGGTTGCTTGAACGGTTCAATGTTGAACGAAAAATTGTTCAAATCGAAAATGTAGATACGGGAATGAAGTATCCTTGAAAAGACCTTTCGAACAAAAAAAGTTTGTTCAAATCGGACTGTTCATTCAAAAGTTAGTATCGCGGGACCGGTTGTTTGAACGGCTCAAAGTTGAACCAAAAATTGTTCAAAACGAAAAATCAAATATGGGAATGAGCTGTACTTGCCGAGATCTTTTCAACAAAAAAAAGTTTGTCCAAATCGGAATGTTCATTCAAAAGTTATTAGGGGGGGACAGACAGACCGACCGACACACAAATTCCCCATCTCAATACCCTACTTTCAAATTTTTAATTTTTCGATATTTATTTCATTTTTTTGTTTCTTTTTGACTTTTTTTTACTTGGCGATATTTTTTGAACTTGGCGATATTTTTTGGACTTGGCGACATTTTTTAGATGCATTAAGCCAATTTTAATGCTTTTTTCGTCTCTTTTATTTTTAACGGGAAAGTAGGCTAAAAAGTGCAGGAATCAGATAGCCCATTTAAAATTAAAATAGCAATAATAAACTAAATAAGAGAACTTGCGGGTTCAACAATTACAATGCAGATTGCTCTGGTCAACCTTTTAATAACTTAAATCAAATGAAATAAGATAAATAGCTAAAATAAAAAATAAAATTAAATTTAACCTTTAACAGATGGCTAGAAGCTCCCACAGCACTAAAAAAATTCGAACGTATTCAATCCATAATCTGCACCTCGAACGCCAAATATCATATTTTGAATTAGGTATTCCTAAATTTAGTTTTATTTTTGGTGCACTTTGCTTAATTGAGAGAGGGGCTTTCCCTCTTCCCCTAACATTGAACATTGTTGAAAAGTTTTTTTTTCTGAAAAAGCACATTTCTCTCCATTAATTAGAACAGGAGAAATCTACTTAAATTTAGTCAATTTATAAGGCTTAACCTATACGCAAAACAAACAGTAGGTCCATTTTCAGACACTGCTCTTTCTTCAGTGGTTTAAATTTGCGTAGTTAAGCCCTTTCGATCTATTGAGCGAATCGCTTTAAAACTGCAACAGGACTTAGTGGCGTCAAAAAGGTTGTGGAGCACATGTGAATTGAAGAATATTACAATTACACTTTTGAGCACCCAAGGGCGGATCCAGCTTCTAGCTAAGGAGGGGGTCATTTTCGGAAAGGGGGGGGGGTCAAAGTGCAATTTTTGGGCGAAAATGGGGGGTTTTGACAATTTTTTCGTAATATAAGTGTCAAAAATGCAATTTTTTGCTATATTTTGTCGGTTAAGGGGGGGGTCATGACCCCCCCCTCTGGATCCGCGCCTGTGAGCACCGGAGTGAATTTAAATTTATTCAGTTGACTGCCTTTAAATTCATTGCAGGAGCATTGCCATACGAGTACTGCTAGTCAATTATAAAGATTAAAAATACAACAAGTTAATCTGAGAAACTTCTAACCATCAAATATGTTAAACATTACAAAATGTTAAAGGGTTGAAATGTGAAACGAAAGAAGCGACTTTACCGAGAAGCACGGGAAGAACGCAAGCAGGAAAAAGGAAAGGAGAAGAGATTGCACAATGCACAAGGATTGCAATATCTCAACCACACGAAGAATTGCAATCGCAGGTTTGTATTGAGTACGAAGAAGTTCAGGGAATTCCTCATATCACGTTTTGACTTACAATATTACACCCCCATTAAACATGGCAGCTATGTTTATTGCACAAAAACCTACCTTTTTTCAGGGTTCGTACACACTTCTTTAAAAAAAATTCAAGGACTTTTAAGGACTTCCAAGGACTAATACATTTTCAACATTTCCAAATTTAATTAGAGGATGATGCACAGTACAGAACATAAGATTACATATCTTTTAATTCCAAACTTTTTTCTGATAATTTTACATCCAAAGAACTTACTTCAATTTCTTTTTCACTTCGTGTTTTTCTTAGTTCATGTGATTGCATAAACAAGTTAATGTCCTTAGTTTTTTCAGCCTGATCAACCAACTGATCAGCTTTTGCATTTGGCTCCATTCTCTTTTTGAAGAAACATTTTCTTCTTTTTAAAAAAAAATTACTTCCTCCTCTAATGCTTTTCGTTTTACTCGTTTTGTTTCATTCTTTGCTTTAAATTTTTCATTTTCCAAGTCCTTTAAATTTGACCAATTGTGTCCCTGATTTGGCACCT
This sequence comes from Uloborus plumipes, assembly GCA_038373865.1. Classification (NCBI taxonomy): domain Eukaryota; kingdom Metazoa; phylum Arthropoda; class Arachnida; order Araneae; family Uloboridae; genus Uloborus; species Uloborus plumipes. The sequence continues at coordinate 6,241 of JAXGGA010003152.1, forward strand.
GCATCGATGGATATGGATTCCTAGAACAGGAGCAGAGCTGCCCCCCCCCCCCCCCCCCCGCCCCTTCTTAATTCTGAATAGAGTTCTCGGAACGAAGTGCGGCCGAAGCGGAAATATCACACTTGCAACCCTGCAGTGTAGAAATCGCTCTGATCGAAAAACGGCAATCTGATTTTTTGAAATAAGGGTAGAGTAAAAATAAGGACTTTCAAGGACTTGGGACATTAAAATAAGGAGTTTTAAGCACTTTTAAGACAAATAAAAAAATAAGGACTTTCAAGGACCCGTACGAACCCTGTTTTTTTCAACTTTGTTTTAAAACATTAGCTAAATTAAAATATAATTTAGGATTGTAAAATTGAAGTAACCGAGATATCTATCTCAAATATCTGCCAATATAACACTAGATAAAAATTTATCTACTTACCAACAATAATTTATTTGGACCTTTCACGCATCTTCCTCCTCTTACGCTTCAACCTTCGCATCCTCTTCTTTCTCCACTAAAGAGAAAAATAAATATCGGTATTCTATATTTCATAACATAATAAAAGGCTAGATCATAAGCTCAAACCGTAACAATTAACTGACAAAACTTAAATTATATGCTAGCCAAACAGTAATTAAACATGAAACCGACTTAAATGAATCATATCACTAAAAAGTAGAAAATCCAGCTTAATAAATTACTTACAAAATTCAGAAATCTCACTAATTGTAACATTAGTTTTCTTAAATTAAAACCAGTAAACTGATAAAATTCAGGATTAACCCTAAAAAGGAAAGTATGCATTTAAAATATATGAGATCCGTCTATTCGTCATTTAAATTTACTTTGCGCCGAAATGTGTCCGTCCCATACAAGAGGAAAAACGTATAAAAACTATCCATAATGTTTAAACATTAAAATACAATCTTCTCTCCCCTGAGGTCTTGCATTAAATATTTAATTTGGTTGAAATGAGTGCATGCAATAATAATTTGCTTTTTATTTATACAATGCTACTTAATTTAAAAAAGTTCAACAAGGTAGTTGAAATAACTCTTTGGGTTTTATTTTCTCAGATGTTTTGGGCGCTAACACTATTGGTATCTTCGCTCTCACTTAGAAAGAATAAGGTAGGTCGGCGACCGCCGACACGTGGTTCAAAGTAATTACAAGACAAAAGGACAAATTGCTACATTCGCACCTCACTTTTACAAAAACAAATCACTTCGAGGAGATTCAACTGCAAGAATAGTATCGATTAGGTGAATGAAGTAAAACTACAATAAGGAAGGAAAACTAGCTGGAAACATTAGCGCTTCCAAGTTTCTTACATTATAAACGTACATTGAAAAGGAAAGCATAAATAAACATAATTACCTTTGCTCTCATAGTAGTTGTGTGTTTTGGAAATTAAATAAACTTTTTTCAGTTAATTTTAAAATGGATTCAAGAGGATTGCCATCACGACATCATCCTTGTCGTGAACAATTGACGAAGCACAAGTGCGACGGCAATGAAAACCAGAGCACTCTCGAAAGTAGCAGTTGAAGTTAAGATAAAAAACAATGGCGCTGTGATCGGATAAAAAAAATAACGAATTTTTACTAAAGTCATAAAACAACTGTTGAAAAATTTTAAATCAATAAGAAATCCAATAGGTATTTTTTGCTTGAACCCCACTTAAACAGGATATAAGTTATTTTCAACTTTTAATCAACGCTGCATTTAGATTTTTGGATATGGCGTCACAGGTTAGAAGACTTGGCTCAATTTAACCGTTCATGGGATGTTGATAAATAGTGCAAAAAAACCAAGAAAAAACAATCAAATAATGTTTTTTATGGAAACTAATTTTGCTTTTTCAGCTTGACTAAATATTGCTGCATTTTTGTTTCCTTTTTCATCAGTTTTTGTATTCTGCACAGAATGGGAAAACGGGACACTCGTTATGTATGTGTTGTGTTTTTTTATTATAAATCATTGCTTCCATATTTGATTTTTTGAACGTTTTTTCTTGAAATATTAAATGAAAGCTTTGATGTTGCAGTTAATTATATTTTGTACTATTCTTCAAATTGGACACACTACTTGTTATTCTGTTTAGATATCGTTGGATAGTTGGGGTGTAAAAAATAAACAAATCGAATCATGATCTGTTGGAAATATACATTACAAGTTTGAATACATTTACAAGTCAGCTACGAGCAACAATTAAAATAGTATTGCGGATGCCCCTTTTTCTTCCTGTTTTACTTTAATGACTATTTTTCTAGGGATTTCTCTTAACATTTTCTTTTCTAACTTTTTTGAAGAAAAACGCGAAATTTTCCGCTCAAAGAACATTTTATCTAACTTGTGTACTATTTCAAGTTTTAAGATTCTTGAAACCTTTTTATCTCACATAACGAAAATAGAAAGAAGTAACGAAAATAGTTAGAAATAAGAATTTAATCTGAGTGTCACATGAGGATGCCTGGATAATTTTTATTGGCCTTAAATCGAAAGTTTATCAAGTCAAAGAAGCCTTTTAAAAATGCCATTGACTATTGCAAGATACAATAGCACAAGGTCAAAATATCTTCAAAAAATTGTTGCAAGCATGTAAGGAAAATGGTGATTTAAATCAATTTTTTTTTTTAAATTCATTGTTCAAATCCCTTTTTATTTTCATCCTTATAAAATTCTCTTGGACAATCCCAATTGTATTATTTTTGCAAATTTCTTTTGGAGCTTTGATTTCCATCTAATAAATCGAAAAGTAATCCTACTCATCTCCCCTCCACAGATGATGGAAGGTTGCAGTCCAAATATTAAGTAAGCACAAATAGTGCTATTTGTTTTGTCTAATATGTGAAATAAAGAACATACATGCAGCTGCAGGGCAGGTGTTGCAAAGAGTGAATTGAGGGGGGGGGGACATGATAGGATGTGTGTGATATACTACTTACATAACATTCGAAAACATCAGGATGCAAGAAAAGTGACAATTAGAAAGCTAAAAATCTGGTATGGACCCCACACTACTTCCTTTTACGTGTAAATTTCTTAGTAGTTGCCTTAAGTGTTAAAAAAAGTGCTTGGAGTGAGCAAGGTAACAATTCAAATATTTACTCCCCTAATCTGCCACGAAACAATGCAAAAAATATTTTACAATGGTTAATTTTCTAAATATTGCTGATTTTAATATCATTCAGTGAATTTTTCGCAAAATATCGCCAATAGCGCCAAGTTGAACCCAAATTCAAAAAATAATTTTTTTGCCAAATTTGTCGCCAACTTGGCGATATGTCACCAAGTTGGCGTCAAACACTTGGCGACCAAAAGCTTGGCGACATATCGCCAAGTGGTCGCGCCAATTCATATCACTTGAGTCTGCATTGAAATTAACACTGATTTACCCCAAAAAAGGGGTAAAACACCCCCTTGGGAACATTCGAATGCAACCACAAGGGGAGGTGCACAACTAGACCATCCTCAGAGCCTACATACCAAGCTAGAAGCTTCTACGGCATATAGTTTTTGAGTTATGCGACCACATACATACATCGCACACGTACATACAGACGTCACGAGAAAACTCGTCGTAATTAACTCGGGGGTGGTTGAACAGGATTTTTCGGCTGCTTATATGTTGGTAGGTACATATGCACGTGCTGACAGGTCGAAAAAACTACTGAACATTCATTCGGGGGTTGAGCAAAATCAAAATTTAGACTCAAATTTGAGTGATTTTTTTTTCGCGATCACAATACTTCCTTTACTACGTAAAAGGAAGTAAAAATTGTTTGGTAATGAAAAGTTGGTTTTTTGATTAGTAACATTGAACATAAAAGGAGCCACAGGTTAGCTTCAACTTCAGGAACTTTTGGTCCCACAGTACTGTACTAAGAAATAAAAAGTAAAATGACTAAGAAAATCTTGAAAAGGTATAAATTAGAAAAAAGAAAAAAAAATTAAACATATTTGTTCAAAGAACAAAAATATTAATGGATATAAAACACAAAGATAATCTCTAGGTCTAGTGAAATAGGGCTTTAGAAAAAAGCTGTACTTAAAAGGTTACGGAAATAACTGTTGCTGGTCATTCCATGTCAAATCAACACAATTTTGGAAGAGTTTCAGAATTGATGTCTCAGATTTTCATGATTTTTGGTATGCAGCATTATATCATAGACATATGAAAAAATACCAAATTTCAGTTACATAGCACAATTATTTTTGAAGTTATAAATTTTTTAAATTTTAAATTTCTTTGAAAAAACACGATACTTGAACACATTAAAATGCCTATAGGCTCGCAACCAGTGGTGATATTAACCTGGGACTGGTCTCATTTTATAGCTGTTGAATAGGGCTTTATTATGATATGCTACAACATAGGGGTTAAATTAAAAAAAAAATTTAAATTTTAAAATTAAATTTTAAATTTTTCAAAAAGTGGCAATTTTAAAAATTCCAAAAAATTACCAAAAATTGTTTGTGATGTCTTGATACATATTGCAAAATTCTATGATGGGATCTCAATGGGATCAGGAGATACAGGGCTTCAGAGATACACATGTTTTGTCAATAATATACCATATTAGTAAAATTTTATTGTTTTTGAACTAATTTTCCTATGCAATGTGCAGGATCCTATTATATTAATAAAACGCAGTGATTACTTCATTTTACCATGTTTGCAAACCTCTCATTTGCCTACATATAGAGGGAAACCCCCTTTTACTCAGATAAAAAGGGAATTTCCCTTGGGGGAAACCCCTTTAACCAGGTGAAAGCTGATTGGAATACAAGTAAGGGAAATTCCCTTTAACTGTAAGAAAAGGGAGATTTCCCTCCGTGGGGGGATTCCCCTTTTCACAAGTATAAGCTGATTGGTCAAGCAGACAAGATCACTCATTTACAGCTAGTTTAGCATCACAGTTGCTTGTAGGAAGTTCATTTGATGTTTCATGTGATGTTGTATCAAGAAGATAACTTATTTCTTGGCCCCTGCACGTTTCCTTGCTGATTTCTCCCTATTTATCACTTTCATGATGGATACCACTAACAAGATAGTAAAAATGGATTGCTTTAACCCTTTTAATAAGCCAAATCACTCCCATGCAAGAAAAAGACTGAGACGTGTTACTTCATGGATGTGTGACTTGATTCCAGGAACATCCGAGTTATCCGTGGTCTGTGATAGTTGTAGGAAGCAGCTGACAAAGTTGAAAAATGAAAAAGATGGGGAAACTTCCCCTGGAACTAGCAAGGTACCTGAAGAAAGTCAGTCTGATACTGAAATTGAAGAATCACCTATAGATATACCATTTTCAAATGAATCTGAAGCTCTGAGTTCCCTTAACAGCTCTCTTTTAGAGATGGGAGAGTCGCCTGTAGACAAAAAGAGGATGCAATCAAAAATTTACTCTACTGAAAAGGCCAACCGAATCAATGTGGCTGTCAAGAGAAAACTGCTAGTGAATGCATCGAGCGATGAAGAGAATGATGATTCACAAGACGAGTTCTTTACACATGTGAAAAAACTGTACAACAGCTTCACTAGTAGGAAGAAGAAGCTTCAACTGCTGACTCTTATGCCTGACAGCTGGAGTGTGAGGAAAGTAATGCGGGAATTTTCAGCCCCTTACTATTTAGTTATACAAGCCAAGACATTGTTGAAAGAAAAGGGCGCCTTGTCTGGTCCTGATATGAAACCAGGAAAAAGTTTATCAAAGCATACCGTTGATATTGTGAAAGGATTTTATACAAGTGACGAAATAAGCCGAGCAATGCCGGGGATTAAGGACTTTATATCAGTGAAAGACCACAGCACATGTACTAAAGAACATGTTGCAAAAAGGTTGATGCTTAATAATTTAAAAGAAGCCTATGAAGTTTTCAAAGAAAAATTCCCTACTGTAAAAGTAGGATTTTCTAAATTTGCAGAGCTGAGACCCAAAAATTGTGTGCTAGCAGGCCAGAGTGGAACACACTCAGTCTGTGTGTGCACTACTCATCAAAATGTGAAGCTTATGTTTGAAAATGGAAGAATGAGCTCGATGACAGATGGAAAAATAAAAACATACAAGGACTGCCTGCAAATGATGGTTTGCAGCCCCCCACCATCAACTGACTGCTTCTTTTCAACTTGTGTGTCATGTCCGGGTACAAGAGGGATTAGAGAACTTTTGGAAAAAGCATATGAAGACAATGCAATTGAGACTATCACATACAGACAGTGGATCTCTGTGGATCGATGTAACTTAGAAATTATCCAAAAACCGGTTAGTGAATTTATTGATGTATTTTGTGATAAACTTCCTATCTTACTTCGTCATCACTTTATAGCAAAAGAACAAAGTGCATTTTTGAGACACACAAAGGAAAATCTTCTGGAATGTGAAGTAGCTGTTATTTGTGACTTTTCTGAGAATTATTCTATTATTATACAAGACGAGGCACAATCATATCATTGGTCGAATACTCAGGCAACCATTCACCCTTTTGTGGTATATTTTAAAGAGAAGGAAGTTGAGCATTTAAATTTCGTAATAATATCAGACTGCCTAGACCACAACACTACAGCTGTCTACCTGTTCCAGAAAAAATTGATGGAATACTTGAAGTGCAAATTTCAAAGACCTGTCAAAAAATTCTTCTATTTCTCTGACGGTTCTGCAGCCCAATACAAAAATAAAAAAAATTTTATTAACTTGTGTAATTACAAGCAAGATTTTGGAGCTGAGGCTGAATGGCACTTTTCAGCTACAGCAGTTGGCAAAGGTCCATGCGATGGGCTCGGGGCCACAGTAAAAAAACTAGCCGCCAGAGCAAGCCTACAAAGACCGTATCAGGATCAAATCACGAATGCAAGGCAATTATTTGAATGGTCACATAAGAACATAGCTAACATCGACTTTGTATTTGTGACCATTGAAGAATACATTAAAACTGAAGAACAACTGGCTAACCGGTACGATACAGCTCTAACTATATCAGGAACCCAAAAATTTCATGCCTTTATACCTCTCAGATGTGGAACCAAAGTAAATGCAAAGTTATTTTCTTCTGCAGATGTTTCAAGCATATTTCCTGTTTTGAAGGACGTTCAGCAGACATCATTTTCAGACATTAGTGGGTATATAACATCTATCTATAATGACACTTGGTGGTTGAGTTATGTTCTGGATAAAGATGAAGACCGCAGTCAAGTGCAAGTTACATTCCTCCATCCTTCAGGTCCGTCATCCTCATTTATATATCCCACACCACCTGACACACTGTAGATCTCATTTTCAGATGTAATGTGCAAAGTGAACCCCATCACTCAGACTGGCCGAACATACAGTTTACCAGACAGTGAACTAAACAAATGTGTGGGTATCTTCCAACAATTGAAGTCTTCATAAATTAATTTGTTAATAATTAACTCATAAAATTAGGCTGAGAATGGTAAGTGTCAATGTGATATTCCTCTATTTAAAAAATTAAAAGTAATAGCCACTGCTTGTTTTATTGATATGTGTTGTTTGTTTCATTCAATGAACTATACAAAATTTCCTCTGTTGATACTAATTCTGGTATTTTTCACAAAACGTGTATTTCTGAAGCCCTGTATCTCCTGATCCCATTGAGATCCCATCATAGAATTTTGCAATATGTATTAAGACATCACAAACAATTTTTGGTAATTTTTTGGAATTTTTAAAATTGCCACTTTTTGAAAAATTCAATTTTAAAATTTAAATTTTTTAAAAAATTTAACCCCTATGTTGTAGCATATCATAATAAAGCCATACTCAACAGCTTTAAAATGAGACCAGTCCCAGGTTAATATCACCACTGGATGCGAGCCTATAGGCATTTTAATGTGTTAAAGTATGGTGTTTTTTCAAAGAAATTTAAAATTTAAAAAATTTATAACTTCAAAAATAATTGTGCTATGTAACTGAAATTTGGTATTTTTTCATATGTCTATGATATAATGCTGCATACCAAAAATCATGAAAATCTGAGACATCAAGTCTGAATCAGTGTGTTGATTTCACATGGAATGACCCTTGCCCAGAATTCATATCTGTAAAAGCTGGTCAATTGCATAAACTCAGGATTGCCAATGTTTAAAAGTGAAAATTATGAAAAAGAAAAAAAGACTATATTATAGGTCTTCTGGCTTATGAAAATGTTGCATAAATTGGTTAAAATGTTATTATTTCTCTTTTGTTTTGTTTTTTATTTTGTGGAAGTACTTGAAGGTTGGAATTTACTCTATGTAAGAAATAAAATGTATTTTAAGTTTGGCTTGCTGGATGTTATTTAATAAACTACTGTCAGGTACCTATTTGTAGTGGAACAAAATCGTAAATGGCCCCTAAAATGTTCCTGAAATTCTCCTAAAATTTTTAAAAAGTCAATTGCGAGCCCTGTACATATCTTACCAAAAAAAAAAAAAAAAAAAAAAAAACTATCATCAACTGGTTATTTCCCATCTCTACACTTTAACAGTTGTTAATTTTTTTCATTTCTTTCTTCTTTTTTATTTTCATTACAGTTGAAAAAGTCATATTTAGTTTCAAAATTTTTGCATAGAAATTTTTCATTGCACATCTCATTTTATTAAAATTCCATGTAATGCTGCTTAATATCTTTATTTTCTTTATTTTTTCTGTATAGTGTTTCATAATTTTGTTAAAAAAGTGATTAAAATCATATGTATTTGCATTGAATCCGGTTTTACATCATAGTTTTTTGGTGAAGCTTTACTACAAAGGTGTTTTTGTATTTTTAAAAACTTAAACGTAAGTCGTTCATAAATGTAAATTAATTAATAACTGAAGTTTCTATTTTTTTTTAATCAGATTTTTTAAATTTAAAACAAAAATCATTGATTTTTTTCACCCTAATTAAAATCATTACTCAAGTCATCTGAGAATTATTTTTACTGCATTGAAGATTGAACTTTAAACTATAAAATGTTGTACATCAATTTACCATTAAGACATATGTCTTCTTTTTTTTTTTTTTTTGTAACGTTTTTATCTTTTTACTTCCTTTTACGTTGTAAAGGAAGTATTCTGCTAAGCACAAAAGTTGTATCTGCACTTTTTATCAAAATTGAGTTATCGCCACCAGATGGCTCTTTGTGACGTATTTTACCTTTTAATATGGTCATTTGAGAACTGGAAATATTTTGAAAGAACTTCTGAAAAAGTTTCATCTGAATCAAATACATGGTGGTGTAAAACTTTAAAGAGTTATATCTCAGTTTGAGCTCAGTTGTAGATACCACTTTTGCGCTTAGCATGGCAGTATTGTGATCGTGAGAATAAATTCATTCAGTTTAAATTTTGATTTTGTTCACCCCGAATGAATGTTGAGTAGTTTTTTCGGCCTGTCAGCACATGTATATACCTACCAACTTATAACCAGCCTAAAATTCCTTTCGACCAGCCCTGAGTTAATTAGGACGAGTTTCTCAAGATGTCTGTATGTATGTATGTCTCATATCTCAAAAACTTTATGCTGTAGAAGCTTCTAGTTTAGTATGTATGCCCTGGGGGAGTCTAGTTATGCACCTCCCGTTGTGGTTACATATGAATGTTCCCAAGGGGTTCTTTTACCCCTTTTTTAGGGAATCAGTACTAATTTCAATGCAGACTCAAGTGATATGAATTGGCACGAACACTTGGCGATATATCACCAAGCTTTTGATTGCAAAGTATTTGACTCCAACTTGGCAAAAAAAAAATGATTTTTTCAATTTGGGTTCAACTTAGCGTTATGCTCGATATTTTACGTAAAATCCATAATAAGAATTTTAAACTTAGGACACAAAGTCAAAATAAGAATTTTAAACTTGGTGTCATAATGATTTCTTGTATAAGTTTCTCGGTGTCATAGAACAACCTATGTGCAGGTTTAAAAATAAGAATTTAAATTCAGGTATCAAGACGGAGCCTGACATAAGTTTCTAAGGGTCAAAATGAACAGCTTAGGTTCCATTTTTAATGAATAAGATTTCCAAATAAGAATTTAAAAATAGACTGCCAATTTGCACTGCTGTATGCTACACAAAACTCTAGAATGATTGCATATTTATAAAGTAAAAAAAAAAAAAAATCAAGACAAAATTGATTGAATTAAAAAAAATTCTTCTACAAATTTATCCTGTGTGTCAATCACTTATTCTTAATCATAAGGAGTTAAGAACCGAAAGGTTCAGTGTGTTCTAAAACTTTAGGTGCCAAATTTGGCATTTAGGGTTGGAAATTTGGATGTTAAATCAAAAATTTTGGTTGTAAAATACGACTAAAGAACGTTTATTTCTAACACTACTGCTAAGAAGAAAATTACTTAATACTGCAGCATTGCCATATTTTATTTACCTTTTTTATAAGTGTTGTTTCGTTTATTCTACTGGGAATGACAGGACTGAAGTGCTTAAAAAGATGATTACATTGAAGCTTTATATTTTAAATATTTACTGCACTTGTTGGTAAAAGGTTGATTGCGAAAACTTGTCTCGTAAGTAAACAGTTAATTTTTTATTTCTCATTTTAGGTTCTTTTATAACCGTTTTAAATAGAGCAATGCCGGTGAACACATCTGAAATTATTGACCTGCTTTGTACTGTAGCAGAAGAAGAAAGACTGAAAGTAACCTTTAGTGAATCTCTTAAAGGTGGACTCTTAACTGGTGGAGCGGCAGTAGTAGGGGGATTAGCGCTTGGCCCCATTGGATTAGCTATTGGTAATGTAGTTTTTAATTTAATTCTAAAGTATGGGACTCCAAATTTGGAACAATTGTGTACATGATCTTTCTAAATTTTGCATCGTCACTGAAAAAGTAGTAAACATTACAGTATGGTATAATGTTTGTACTGATTTTCCAAATTTTTACTAATGTCTGCGCCAAATTTGTTTTTTCTTTGTAAGTCTTAGTGAAAGTATGACTCATTATATCGAAAAAAGTTGCCACACGTGGAAATAATTCATGGATGTTCCATTTTATTATGCATTATACACTGTACACTACGCCAATCAATTCCATAAATAAATAAATAATTTTTATACTGTAAATAGCTTTCTGTATTTGCTTTGTGTTGTATACATATTTTAGAAACAAAAAAAAAAGTACCGCTTTTTGACTGTTAATGCCAAAAAATTGCTGGGGGCATAATCCCAGCAAAACACTACTAAGTATGACAGGTAGCATTTAAGAAAATGGTAAAACAAGAAGCTATAAGTACTGTAAAAATATCTGATTGTGTTATCAATATAAACATTTAAAGTTAAGTGTTTTTTTTTTTTTTTTTTTTGTTATTAAAAAAAAAAGTTTTTGATTCTCCAAATTTTGGAATCTGAAATTGGGGTCCCATATTGCATTACCTAGAAATAACTACTATTTTTTCTGAGAATTTATTTCTACATAGCTATTTAATTAATGAAATTCTCAGATTTTACTGTTAAATAAAGCAGTAGTTGCTGTGCATCAGTAATGTTATGCATGTTCAGTAGTTCAATTTATGGCTTCTTTACTTCTCTTTGTTTTAAAATATAGGTGGCACTTTGGGTGGATGTGCTGCAGCTGTACTTGCCCGCAACAAATTTTTGCCGGCTGCTCATGTGATTGCTACCTTGCAGCCTGAAAAACGAGACAGGCTTGTGCAAAAAGTTAAGTCTATTATGGATGGAATTGATGTGACAGACGTTGCTTATTTTGCTGCAATGATATCTGGCAATGCCGCATTAAGAAACAAAGTGGTATTTGCCTTAATTGATTATCTAAGGACTGAAATGTGTATGGCTATTGTTGATCACTGACGAGAGGGGAACTGATTGTTTTTGTCTGGATTTTAGAACCAAGTGTGATCCAAAGATATTTCATAACGAAAGCAGACAATATGCAATTTGACTTACAAGTAGCGAGCATTTTTTCTCTAGCATTGAGTTTTTTCTTTCTTGAAGTAATGCTTGCTTCTGATGCATTTGCTGATCCGTTTCATGTCTACTAAATAGGGTTGTTGCAAGAAATGCTGTTTTAAAATAACTGAAAATATTTAAGATTTTTTCCCATCTTCTAGCAATTTGCAGTTTATACTGCAGATTTATAGATGTGTGGTTTTGATGCCCATGTTATTGCAAGTGGAACTGATTACCAAATCAAAGAATATGTACATTATTACATCTAATGTTTTTACCATTTGTAACATAAGTTCTGAGTTGAGTTTTAGTAGCAGCATTTTTTGAGAATTTCTTCCGTAATGCTATTGTTTTATTATCTGTCAAACCAACCTGATCTCTAATACTGTAGAAAATCAATTATCCAGAATACTTGATACCATCCCTATCTCTGATATTTCAATTTCTCAATTTTCTGTATTGTTACAAAATGCTGGTTGCTTATGAAGCCCAAATATCCAAAAAAAAAAAAAAAAAATGCTAAAAATTTTGGAAATGTGAAAAGAAGTACCAATTTAAACTTTGAAGCCATTGAAACCTTATAACTGTAACGTTTTTTAAGCAAACTAAAAAAATTTCGTAAATATGGTGTTCAAAGTTTCCCGCACTTTCATATAGTCGTATTTTTTCTTTGATAATCAGTTGGAAGAAAATAGGAAAAACATTAGCTTTTCAAGTTTCGTTTGGGACTATTTTACGGAAATTTTGCCTCATGTGTAAGTTATTTTCCAAATTTAAACTAATTTTGTCCTAAATTTATTAAATTCCATATGAGCATGTATGGAAGTTATGAAGAAAACTTATATGTTTTTTTAGGAACTTCGAAAAAAGTTGGTACTTTTTCAAAAATGGGTGAAATACCAGATAAAAGGTTCTGTACTGTACTAAGGATCCAATCTGGATAAAAACTTGAGTTTTCTGTAAATTTTTTCACAAGGAATTTTCAATACATAATTGAGTGAGTCTAACCGTCAGTTCTTTATTTTTGTTTTATTTGAGTTTCAACATGTCATTCTTCTGGTATGTTATTTTTGTTAAGTTTGAAAATTATTTTACTTTTAGTGGGAGTGAATATGAAATATGTGCACATATGTTCAATAGTATGCATGCTATGTTGTCAATGTGGTGAACAAAAATCTCGATAAAAGAGAGAAGTCAAATAGATTGATTCTCTTAGAAATCAAACTTTTCTAAGGAAACATCCAAGTTGCGATTAATATGTTTACTATGATAAATCATTAGGTGTCAATAATTCTACTTATTTTCAAAATTGTAATGAGTTATTTACATGCTGGAAAATTAATTAATGAATAATTTAATTATGAAATATGTTTTGTCCCCCCCCCCTCCCCCGTCTGACCTTTTTCATTTTCCTACTTTATTTACAAATAAATTACACTTTATCATCAAAGGTTTTAAAAAAGTTCCATTCAACAGAGGAAAGTAATTAAATTACTTTATAAAATTAGCATATAATAGGCTTTTTTGTAGAGTAATTCACTTTTGAAGAGCAATTTTATATATGATGCAATGAGATAAAGATGACAACAATTAAATCCTAAAAGTATTTTAAAGTACAATGAAGTAAGAAACTAAAACAAGTGAATATAACTTAATATCTTAGAGATGAAGGGAATACCAACTTTAAACTGTCACTTTAAACATAACTCAGAACACATTATTTGTTTTTAAGATGTTTTTTGAAATTATTTTCTTATAGCTTTATTGCATTTCACATGTGGTCGAGCGTTTACAAATGTTGTTTATAAAGCACTAAGTTTTTATGGTACTTATCCGTTAGCCGGGATCAAGCGAAAAATCAAAAATTGCCAGTGTTGCGAAGCAAAGCAAATGACAAATCCATCAACCAAACAGAAGTCAAAAATGTTCAATTGTAAACAAATATGGTTCTAAGAAATTAAGCCGTATTGTACCTTATTTGGCGATTTTTCGCTTTCACTCGGCTAAGGGATAAGTTCCGTTCTTACTTATGTTCTGTATTTATATTAGGATACTGAAAATTAAGTAATAAACGAAATTAACTTTGCAATTTTAAAATATTTTCTGAATATTCATATTTTTGAAGCACTTATTTATACAGAAAAAAAATGGTTAAGTGATTATTAAGCACTTTTTTTCTTCATTACTTTAACATAAAACTAAGATAATGACTATAAAAATAGATTTTATAATAGAAATCGATCATGTAATTAATTAATTGTTCAGTGATTTTTACTTTGATTATTTTAGGATATATATATATATATATATTCATTCATTGTTTATTTAATTCACGCATTTTGATGTAAGCAAAAAAACACAAGAGGCAGTGAAAGTTGGTTAATTTTGTGGGGTTAAGCTTTTCCTAGTGAAACGAGTCAGGGTAAAATAATTTTTTTCCATATGTTGTGAAATGGAATAAATTTAGAATTATTAGCATTTAATTCTACATGCAACTTGTCGATAGTACTTTTCAATGAAAGAAAAATCATTATGGTAAATTTTCAATTTTAATAACAGCTCACTTTGCAAAAACAATCTTACATATTTTTTCTTACCCCCTCCCCCCCTCCATTTTGTTTTAAAATTTTAATTTTTTGCTTAGAATTTCAATGAGTTCAAAATCTTTTTTTTTTTTTGACTTGCTAAGTATTATCGACATGACAACTTAATGTTGAATGAAATATTGTTGTCATAAATACTTTTATAAGAATGATTGCAAAAAAAGTATTTCTAGAAGCAGTTATAAATCCTACTTTCTTAGTTTTTCTGTTCTTTGATTTTATCTTAATGGTGTATATATATCTTACATATAATATCATATATTTCATTCATATTTTTGATCTAAACAAACTGAATAATATATTTTTTGATGTTTTTAATTAACTTCCTATTTTATAACGATAAAAATTTTTGAAACATTTCTCTATCTCAGAGCCAGACTTACCTAAGACCAAAAGAGGCGAGTTTCAGTTTATTACTGCATTGTGTGTAGATTCTTTTTCGCATCGACCAATGTGAACATTATTCTGTAAAAGAAATTCCTTCAAAATTATTTAGCAGCTTTAAAAGAGCTCAAGTTCCATCCTTTGTACGTATCAGACAAATGCTTCATTCTTTCTTGAAAAGTAACGAAAACGGACTTACATTTGTGTGACTCTGAGGTACAGATTTTATGCTTATGTCATAGATTGTAAATTTTCTCAACCCATTCCATCCTTACCCGCCAGAGACAGATAAAAGAGAAGGAGGATGTGTTGCAATAAATATTTGTATTTTTAAATATTCGTTTACTGAATCCTACTTCCAGTCCATTTGAATTTTTATCCTGTGCAAATTTTCTATTTCATATTATATATGCTGAATTGTGAGGTATTTATAAATGTACTGTATGCAGAATTTTTATGTCTCCAAGAAACATTTTTCGAATGGAGAAAGTATGTCGCCCAAAACGAGGGTATGCTTTAATTTTTATCACCAAATTTCATTTAAGTCAGGAAAGTCAGAATAGGTAAAATCTGACAGTTCAAGAAATTATTAAAAAATATTGAATTATTGTAGTCAAAGGTACCTGGCATTTCATGAGAAATGTTTTGTTTTATGTAATTCAAAACATATTTTAAATTATTTATATATGACGTTATAGGGAAACTTTTGCAAATATAGGTAAAAGATTAAAAAGAAAGAAAATAACTCTTGCAAAATAAATTAACTTGCATGTCGGCTTGTTAATGCACTGTGCATTGATGTTCAATCAATAATTACCTACATAACCACTATAGTTTTCCTCCTTATAATCTAAAAATGTAAGCAAAATTGATGGTTTAGTTGGCTTTGGCTTCAAAATTAAAATGATTGCATTTTAACTGATTTCAAACATTAAATAAAATTTGAAGAAACGCTTCCCGATTTTAATGTTCTAGATTCTTCCATTTCTTAGAATCTGTTTCTTCCAAAAAATACTTTCAGCACAATGTATGAAACTTATTAAAAATCTGTAATAAAGTGTTAAATTTTGAAATTGCTGTGTAAGTCAAAATATGTTTGCAATGTGTATATATTGATGGTTAATATTTCTGATATGTTGCACTGAATAAAGTTTTATTGTTTTCTTTTGAAATCATTTTTAGTATGTTAATGTCACATGCGTCACAGATGACTTCCATCTATTTAAAACTTAAGCCATTTCTATTGTTTAAGTACAAAATAAATGACTTCTGTTGACTTTAGTAATATGAAAACTAATTTTGTCATGAGGATGACAGTGGTTTGAAAAATTAAAAACATGATTCATCAAATTTTATTTTAGTATGTTAACTCAACAATAAGATTTTTATCAACGCATAATAATAATAGTTTTCTTTATGTTCAAGAAAAGAAATGGTACAATTGACTAGTATTACATAACAACTGCCTGGAGATATTTCAAAAGAGGATCCACTTTAGCTGTTGCATTCAGTTTCATAAGAATTAATACAGAATAGAGAGACTGAAAGTTCTATGTATTAGAAGAATTACAAAGGTAAGAGAGTTTTTTGCTGCCCTAATCTTGATTTGACCAATGGAACCTTTTGTAATTATTCTTTATCCAGCACAAACCCAGAATTGTTGGCCTTTAATGCTGTTGTGGTTTTCTGGAAGTCAATAGATGTAAATATGATACTCTGACTTCCAAGTCTATTTTCCAGGGGATTCTGGTCCAGCACATTACAGGCTATCAATATCAGCTATGCATAATAAATGAAGAGTTTTCCATTTGCGTGAATCCCGATCCATTTTAGTATACTAGAAAAGCAAGAGGCTGATAGCTATTTCTATTTGTATTTCTTTCCCAGCACCTAAACAACATTTCTCTTCGAAGAGCTACAAAGCAGTTGCTGACACTGTTCTGTAGCTCAGGGTACAGAACTGATATAAGTCCAAAAATGGCGATCTTCAGATTATTGCTCAATTGTATGTAGAATTCTATTCTTCATTGAGCCATAACAAATTTAAAAAAAAATCCTTTATAATTATTTACTAGTGTTATAAAAGCATGAGTCCCAATCTTTGTATGCACCATGCAAACATTTATACCCACTCCGACTCCTGCAAAGTAGTGATAATGCGACTTACTTTAGTCTAGCTTTGAGGTGCATAGTTCTGTACCTAAGGACCAGATTAATGCAGGTCCAAAAATGGTGATTTTGAGGTTATCAACTTCATTGCATGTAGAATCTTATTCGGCATTGAGCCATAGCAATGTAATTCTATAAAACAATTCCCTTTACCAGTGTTATAAGAGCATGAGTCCCCACCTAGTCTTATTATTAGAATACTTATATGTTACTTATCAAAATCCTTCATTAGATTTTTTGAAACAATGAAAAAAAAAAAAAACGTATCCTACACTGACACTACAAAATTTTGCAACTTGCTTTGTCATTCTTCTATCCATTCCTCAATCAAATTGCACTGAATTTTCTTTATGAGTATGCATGGCAGTTAATGTATTAAGAAAATCCCATAGAAGAGTTGCTTTTAGTCAAAGGCTCCAATTGCGTTTTTTTTTTTTTTTTTCATGACGTTATGTCAGTCAGTTTTTTTCACATAAATCATTTTAGCCTCTGAAACATGCTTTTAAACATTGCATATCACTGAAGTTTGTAGATAGTTATTGATCCAGAACAGTTATGTTATTGGTAAATTACAGGAACATCAAAGATAAAAATAGAATCTTCTAATAAAATTGTTATGTTATAATATTGTAAAATTTACAATTTTCACTTATAACCATATTCACAATTTTGAAGCTGCAATACTTTCTGATGAAAGCATTTTTTTAACAATTTTGGTAGCTTCTTGAGCTGTTCCCCAAGAAAGAGCAACTCCATGACCTCCATGACCATAATTATTTACAACCTAGAAACATAAAAATTTATTCTTCATTAAAGTTTGCAACTGTTTCTTCACACAGCTTGTTGAGTTCAGAAAGCCTGTATTAAAACCATATAAATAAAACAGAGAATATATGTGTGTGTGTTCCATATACAAATCCACAGTTGACGTGGAATCTCGACCAAATTTGGTTGGGAGGCAGGATCGTCATTTCGAATTTTTCCGGGGGGGAGGGGGGCAAGGGTGTATCTACTTATATTAAAAACTGAGTATCTATCTATGTCACGCTTCTTTCTCCTGAACGCCGATGAACTGAAAGTCGAACTAGGTACCGATGGATTGGTAATTTTTCAGGCTTCATTAGTTTTGCTTTATATGATTATTCGATTTTAATTAACGAAGATATCAATTAATAAGTAGTCAAATTTAAAGCGATTTGGCCTAAATGATTGAATATGAACTCCATTGTTACAAAATGTGGTTGCTATGAAACAGTAATAATGATAATGAGAATTTTGAATATAGGCTTAACTAAATCAAACATGAAACTCAGTCGCGGGCTACGTACGTAGTGTTTTTATCGCATCTACTTGTAATTTTTTGAAATACAAATTAGCTAACAAGCCATCTGCTTATATTAATAACTGAGTATCTATGTTTGCTTCTTTCCCTTGAGTCTGCTTATTTCCCTTGCTAAAACTTCCTTCATACTTTGTTCGGTAGGAAAAAAGTAAAGGCGTGAAGCGCCTGCTAGCAAGCCGCCTTGGCGGCAAGTAGTTTGTCTAATCTTTCTTTATTACTTTAAAGGCGCAAAGCGCCCGTGGAATGCCTTGCCACGCAGCTAGCTGCTTGGGGATTAGCGGACCACGTACATCATATGTCTTAAAATCTTATGAAAATTGAATTATATCAAATAATATAGCATCAGAATAAGGTAAAAGTTGGGTGGCGGGGGGGGGGGGGGCATTATGCACCAACATGCCGCAGGAAGCTAATCTAGCTGCCCTGGCAGCTAGTACACAATGAAAATTTGCCAAAAAGGGGCAAAAATCACGCTTACTTACATGTAAATACATTGATTTTCCAAAGTCACCCCCCCCCTGAAACCCGAAATGACGGGCCTGTAGGGTAACTGGGAAAGGGCCTAGGGGTTTTTTCAAACGTCAAAAATGTAACTTGCAAATTTTAATTTAAGGAGCTAAAAATGGCTTTTTCTACCCAAAATAATTATCGGATCTTCTCAATTTTAGTCTCATTGGAAATATCAGGCAAGCGACCAGATTAAGGAGATTTCCTTCCTATGGATTTGAAAATTGCAAATTAATGTCTTCACCGGGATAAAAGATACAGGTAGTTTTAAGTTTGAAAACATCTATTTCAAATTGGCTATAAAAAGTCGTCTGCAAGAAGGTGAAAGAAATCACAAGTAGTATAAATAATCTGTTGCCATTTTTTGCTCAAGTGTGAACAAATAAAATTCTTACTTTTGTTTTGAGGCTTTTTCTGTAACAGGGGGACTTTTCCTATTTAATTATTTTTTTGGGGATTAATTTTTCACACTGCGTGCGGGCAAAATATTGGCTTTAGTCGCACAGGACTTTTACACACATATCATGTGACATCACTTTTATTCTCTACGTAGACAGTGCAAAGCCGGGCAACGCAGAGCTCGTGGTTAATAAAAACGACTATTTCAACTTTGAAAAAGTTTGGTAAAAATAATTTCATGCTTGAGCACCGTTTTGATAAATTTGTCTCTTTTCTTGGTACAAAATACCCTACAAAGATTCCAAGAGTGTTCAGTTCTTACTTCTTTGCAAAAACTTTACAAAGACTCTATTTCTATATAATGAAATAAAATTTAATCTCCTGAAATATATTCTTGCTCAGTAACGGAAATCTCTAATGAGATCTGTTACAGAGCAAATGAAATTATTTAAATATTGTTTAAGGAAATATTTAAAACTTAATTACATAGAAGTAGAGTCAATGTTCTTCATCAAGTTCATGCATTGAAACAAGAGTATGACATATCTGGAGTGCTAGTAGGGTATGTGCAAAAATTATACTTCTCTTACTGTGGAATTATTGCCTGTATGTGCCATAATGTTAAAAAATGCTTGTTTAACAGCTTGTTCTTTTATTCTGAATCCTCTAGAGATGGTTGAGATACAGTTAAAGTTTAGTAATACTCACCAAAGTAAGTGAACATTTAAAATTGATTTAGTCATGAAATCTCACTTGCTCGCTAATAATACAATTTATTGAAATGTTATACCATAAAAATTTTCAAATTTTATACTGTTTAAAGCTTGCATTCAATATGCACCATTGCTTTTTCGAATGAAATTATTTTACAATGTTTTAATGAAAACGTGATTGAGTTTAGAAAGTGCTGAATCTGATCTAGATAGGTTACAGGGTTGAGAACACATGTAGTGTTACTTGGAATCATTGCAAATTTAAAATTTAGAAAGAAAAATTAAAAAAGAAAAAAAAACAGTTACCAATTTATACTTTCTGTTGCTCTTAATAAAGCAGCCATCAACTCGCACTTGAGATCGGAAAGGTCGTAGTCCTACCCAGTCCCAGAGCACTTCAGCTTTCTGAAAAATTTATAACTTAAATTTTTTTTTCCAATCTGAAAATTAAACTAGTCCTTGTTAAATTACAATACCTTTTGAGCGATTTTAAAAAATACAAACAAAATGCAAGACTTTAGTTACTTGGTTCAACTATTAAATAGAAGTAAAACTTAATCGACGAATATTTGAGTATACAATTAAATTGCTAATGGAAAATAATCAGGATATGGATGATTTGGATCAACACCAACTTGGATTATGCAATATGCATACTATAAAATCAGAGAGAAACTGGTTTTTGTATGTAACAAAGAGTTAAAGTGATAAAACACTGAATAAAAAACATATTTGAAAATATGAAAATGTGCTTTTAAAGTTTGAATGAGAAAATCAAATCAAGAGAGCAACTCTTTGATTTTAATTTAAAAATCTAATTACTTTGGAGTTTTGTTATTGTTTTATATTTTAAGCCATCATTGGATGTTAGATCTCTGGTACAGCGATGAAAGATGCAAATATTCTCAAGATGGAAATTTTTTAAATAGAAAGGAGTGTATGCAATGAGTTACCGCCCATAAGCCAGGGCTAAGGCAGAACTGAAGCAAATGCACCCACAGCTCGATCATAGCATCCTAAGACTGCAGTTTCGTACTTATTGTGGACTCCTCAATTAGGAATAGCCAATGATCGAGCTGGAGGCAACAATCCTCTTATGCCTCCAGCTCGATCATTGCCTATTCCTACCTGAGGAGTCCACAATAAGGACGAAACGGCAGTCTTAGGATGCTATGATCGAGCTGTGGGTGCATTTGCTTTAGAAAGGAGTGTGTCCCAAATTTAGTTTTTAATGAAAAGATTGAATACATCATTTTATACTTAAAAATAAAAACTTTTTTTAACCAAAAGTATTGAAAACAAGATATTAACAACAAAGTTCAGATTTATGCTTTTGTAAGAGTAATTTATTTTTCATCATTAAGTAAAGAGCTTTAAATATGATCGCAAAATACAAATTAAATGAAAAAGTTAGTTCAAGTTCTCAAATTTAACCGATTCTGTAACTATTACTTCTATTTTGTTTAGTCTCACTCCGTTTCTAAAAAAAAAAAGAACTTTTTTGTGTGTTTACAAATTTGCATTGCTATCGGGCTTTTGCTTTCTGAAAAAAAAAAGCATTAAAAACGTATTACAAGCTAAAATTTTACTATAAGAGCTTGTTATATAAAGAGCTCGCTGCTACAAAATCTATTTTTCGAAACTGTTTGCTAGTTTTGCTCGAAAACAAGTTAGCTTTGTGATAAAGATATTTTAGACAAAACAGCTGTAACTTATACCTTTAAACTTGGAATTAGTTCTGTACATTTATCCCAAATGTATTGCTTCTGATATGCATTAACATTCATATTCCAGCTTCCAAAGTCCTTAATTCCTCCAAGAGTTACGTATTCAATTCTAGAAAAAAAAAGAGAGAGAGAGAAATACTCTTCATTTTCATAGTTATTTGCAATGAATTTTATACACCCAAAATATCTAGTTTCTCAGATTTTAATTACATTAATTTACAAGTTTTTACTGAAACATAAGTCAACTCTTTTTCAGCTATGTGAAAGTTCCTGATAGCCAGTTCTAGTGATCACATACTGGACTTTTTTTTTCATAAATTATGAAAAATAAATTATTAATTTATTTTAAATAAGCAGCCAACTCAGTAGCGAGGCCTCAAGTCATCGAACGATTCGCCGATGACGTGAAGGCAAACCTCGTTTTGCACTGGAAGAATTAAAGTTTTTAAAATTTTATTTTCAGATTATTTTTTCGGATCATTTAATATTCCAAATAGTTTTATTTTAGTGGTGCCATCTGTTGAGTAAACGATTAGGCGTGACCTTCACTCATCGTTAAAGATACCGCATCGGTTTTGTGTGTGCGCGCGCAACTTTTTTCGCTTGTCAACCATTTCAGCCAATCAGATACTTTCACAGCTTCCCTTAGATGTAAAACGTCGTGGAGGTTGGATGGGGAGGGGTAGAGATTTTTTTCTCATGTTTCGTTCATTTATTTATTTATTTATTTTTTTTTTTTCAATTCAGTTCGTCACATTTTTAAAAGAAAAGGGGTTGCGGTTATCTTACGATGGCGCCAATATGAGCCCAATGGGTCGAAAACAATATTGTTTGCAACTACAGTAGTTTTGCATGGGGGAAAATACTGTTACCTTTTGTGTTTTGGAACTTCATCGAACTTTCAAAAACGAATATATGTGTGCGTGGTTTTGTTTTTTTACTCTCTCTTTTTAGTTTCAATTATAAATGTTCATAAAAAGTAGTGCTCGTTGCCGTTCGAGCTTTGCATTTCAGCAAGCTTGAACTTTTCAAATGAAAAAAGAAGCATCTGTGAACCAAGATTTTTACAAGGTAAGTAAAATTTTCTGAAGACTTGATGAAATGTTCTGAAAGTATGAGGAGCTTACCCCTCCCTCCCCCTCACACACACATTCGTAAAAATCTGTAGCAATGTATCATTTTTTTAAACACATTGCAATATTGTTATTCTTCAGCAATGAACAAAAGAACCAAATAATGGACATCGGAAACGACAGTTCAAAATTTTCGAAAACTGAGAAATTAAATTTCGGAAACGCACACAGACCATGCTACACCAAAAATTTCAGAAATTTCTTATCACAAACAGCCCTGAGCGAAACATATGGTCTGGTATATTTCTTCAGGGACCTGAAAGTTACCGATGACTGACGCTTGAAGTCACGCCTCGCTACTGAGCCAACTTTTTATATTGGTGTATTATTAGTCAGGGGCAGATACAGAAATAGTTTTGGGAAAGTAAAAAGCCTCCCTCCACTTTTATTTAATTTTTTTTATTTAAAAAGAAGTTCTCATAAGGTTCTTATAAAATGTTTTCAAAGATCCCTTAAAGCCAATCAATCTACTACAGAAATATTGCATACTAATTTGCTTCAAATGGGGTGGTAAAATATCTTATTAAACATTTTAGGCCAATCAATTACTAAACCTCGCATAATTTCCACAAAATGGTATAATAATGCAAGGTACTACTTAAAAGCATTGCAATAACGATTGAAACAAGAGGTTATTTAAACAGAATAATCATTTTTTTTTTTTCTCAAAGAATTAAAAAATAATTAATAAAAATTAAATCCTAATGTTATGTTTGATTTGGAAGCTCATAGTTTTATGTATTTTACTCTGACTACCGACTGCAATTATACTCCCATTACAAAGCAAGGTGATTTTATTCAAATAGGCTTTATGTGTGTGCGTTTTTAATAGTTATTTCTTTAAACCTTTGTTACCAATTTTTTTTAAAAAAGATCGTTAATACAGTCAAACCCCTCTGTAGCGAACCCCCGGTTATAGCGACCCTTTTTATTAGTCAGAACTGAAATCCGATGTCATTAATGCATTTTTATACGCTTATAACGATCCACGAACAATGAAAAATCGGCTACAACGATCGTAAAATGTCTGAAATTGCAAGTTTTTTTTGCTCTGTCTCAGTGATTCTTTAGCGATTGTTTCCTAAGCAAACACCATCTTCTACAATGCTTACAGATGCCGATCCAAACCACATTCCGCCCTTATTGCTCCTCTGATTGAGGGAGCATTTTCTGTAGAAGAAAAAGTTCAATTCTTCCAAAAATTAGAAAGTGGCGAAACCCAATCCTCTCTTTTGCAAGAAATTTTCCCTCTTAAAATCTACTGTAGCCACGATTTGGAAGAACCATCATTCCAGCGTTCCTGCTAACGAAAAAACATAAACGAGTGTAAGGAATCGCAGAAAGAGAAAATACTATTTTTTTGTGACTGAAAACATTGACAAATATATAGGGCAGTAGCAGCTGATGTCATCCTGGTAGACAAAAAAACACCATGTGCTGATGACAACTAAACATACTCGAAACGTCGTCTGCATTTCTTACAGATGATTTGCTCTGTAATCTTTTTTCTTGTAGATTTCACTGTTAATTTGGCCCATTCTTTTTTCAGTTTTGGTTTGTTTTGTTTGTATTTCATACTGATGTTTCATTTTCAACACATCAATCATTTAAAAAAAGTATTATTTTTACTAAACTCTCCCTGCTTTTAACCACTGAGTAGAATAACAACAAACTGTCTGCTTAATGCTTGTTTTGATAGGATTTGACTGTTCTTAATGAATTAAATATTCATAAACTGTTGAGCTATCGATCCTTCTTTCCTTTTTTTTGTATTCGTACGGCAAGTTAGACGCACATCAGTTTAAAATTCATTTTTACTTAATAAATACGAATCCTAATTATTAATGATATTGATTTTATCAATGTATTTTCTTTTTGCTTCGTTATGAAGGCTTTCACAAGACTCGAAATACATTTTACACTTGAAAAAAGGCTAAAAAATAACTGCGCACTTGACCATGCTTCACATACGGTAAACATTGAGTTGCTTGTCCACCAGGAACGGTTGCTAGGTTTCGTTGCTATGCAAAAAGTACGTGGCTACTACTGCCCTATTGTGAATTCTTTTGCAGTAGTGGAGAAAAAAATTGAAGAGATGTATATAAAGTCCAAAAGTTAACAATCAAAATAACGTTTTCCTTTAATGCTACGGATACATAAAAATTTTAAATTTTAATATGCTTATTATTGAGTCAATATGGTTACTGTTTCTAATATATATACAGTCGACGCTCGATATAACGACCGTCTCCGTCCTACAGAAAACGGTCTTTATAACGAGTGGTCGCTATAAGAGGTAGAACATAGGGTATATTGGGATACAGTTGGGGGTTTTCTCACCGGTCGTTATATTAGGATGGTCTTTATAACATGTGGTCGTTATAACGAACATCGACTGTACTTTATTTTATTACCTAAACGAAAATGAAGACATTATGCAATTATAATGTTTATTATTATAGCATATTACTGAATTCCAACATTTTTTTTGGAAATTTGGATATAGCAAACCCCCGGCTATAATGATCACTCAAGTTGGTCCGTTTAGGGTTTGTTATAGCGAGGTTTGACTGTATTATAGTCAAATAATTTTTACTATTGTGGGAGGGGCTTGGGCTCCCTACAATCTGCTAATGGTAATGGCCAATCTTCTGATTTTCGTTTGATTTTCTTTGACAAGATTTTTTGATTCTCAAGATTTTGACAAGATTCTCAATTATCTTTGAATTCTTTGACAATATATACATATAACTGACAACTTCAATAATAATATATGCAGGATATGAAAATTACTCCATAATATTGTTAATAAGACATTTTTAAACCTAACAAATGTAAGATGCCTGTAGCCATTAATCAACAGCATTAGTAGTAAGCTTAAATGATGCCAACTTTCTTATTGCACAATTTAAAATGGAAATCTTACCCTGGAATTACATAAACTTCATCACCATAATAGAAATGCTTTATCCATGGAGCTCTTACCTATAAGAGAATGGGGACATTAATAGTGCACATTATTTTGCAGATTTATCAAAAACATACTTCAAAATTTGTTTAAATTCGGTTTGCTTAAATTATTTCTAAATGAAGCATGTTTTTGTCAAACTCGAATCAAGAAAGTTAAAACGTAAAAAGATAGCGCAAAATGAGCCTTAGATCCTTTTTTTGCTCTGAAATATTACATATACAAACTTTTGAAAATAACTATGCTTGTCACACTTCCTATCTTTTTAATAGACACAATGTACAGGGTGTTTATTAAGTCTTGCACTAATAAAGAAGATTTATTAAAAAAAAAAAACTTTTTAAGATTAATGCACAATTTTTTTAAATTTTGATCCTTATCTTATCAAATTTTCCCCATTGGTACAATATTTAGTTACTGCATGTAGGTGGTACTAACACAGAAACCTGAAAATGGCATCTATGAAGAAAAACACTCCCAGGGGCACCCCAAGGGAGCTTTTGGAGGCTAAACCATTCAGAGCCTTTGGTTTCGATGATACATATTGCCAAATCTAATGTGACAGTTTGTACCCATATTAGGACTTCGAACTGAAGAAGGTTAAACCTGGCTGCATTAGTGCCTGGTACAAAATTGAAAATTGTCTAAATCTTCTCAGTGCTACAAAAAGTGCATACATTGATGCATATTAATATTCTCAAAAACTTTTTGAGATGAGGATCAAAATAAAAAAATAATTTATTCATGTGTATAAAAAAGTTTCACTAGATCAGTATTAAAAGTAAAACTAAAATTATCCCAAAAGTACCAAAATATGTCGAAGCATTTTGCCAGATGTCTTTTCACGCATTAAAAAAGGGCTCCTTATAACCTTGAAAGACGTGTCTAGTTTCCTACAAATTTGTGCACCCTAATGTAGTTATTATCATCTTTTCTTTTCAGCACAAAGGTATTTATTTCAATCTCACTTACAGTGTTTTTCCTATTAACGTGTTAGCTCTTCTCAAAGCAGATTTTTGTTATGTTTTCTTTTTTTCGCAATAGGACAAATAGCAAAAGCATTTTGGAAAATGATTTTTTAAATTTAAATGTGCTAGTTACGATTTTACCTAAACTTGATATTTACATAGAAATAGGTGTGTGTAATATGTAGATGTAGCCAAGTGTTGTCAGTACAATTTGATATCAGTTCTAAATATTATAGTTACTAGGGTTGTCCAACTTACGGGGGTTAAAGCACAGACTTTTTCATTGAAATTTTTGAAGGAGAATTGTTTTTAGAGATTTTTTTTTTGGAGGGGGAGGGGTGGTATACAGTAGATTGCGCTTTTGCTCTGGGAGGTGGACTCCTGCGGTTACAAATTTTAAAGCAACTGAATTTAACCTTATTAGTGCTAGACAGACTTTTACTTTAACCCACTTTGCCATGACTTAATCAATATTTCAAATTTTGTTGGCTTGTGTTAAAATAAGAAGTTAAATTATGGCAACAGTATTGTCTATGACTTCTTTTTGTTCGCACGTTTGCATAACATTTGTGTTTCGCATGTATGGATTAAGCAAATTTTCATTAGTTTATTTGATTTTTTTAAAATAATACAAATGTGTGCAAAAGTAGTATGTTGAGAAATTACATATTACTTACCAGAGTAGGTTTGAAAATAATAGCAATTTTTTCTGAAAAAAACTTTGCTCCCCCCTCCCACCACAAATAAATAAATAAATAAACAAAAAATTTGATTTGCATCAAAGATTAAAAGCATTTGAAATGTATAACGTTCAATAATATAAAATTTGACATACTTTAATGGTTTGTCCTCTGATTGGCACTAGCATATCATCATGAACAAGGCTTTTGGCACCTAAACCTGAACAGTTTATGATGACATCATATTGATCAGGAATCTGTAAGGAGAAATATTAAATAGAAAAATGAAATTCATGTAAAACTTATAAATGCATTGCAAATTTGAAAAAATTAAATCATTCAATGCACTGAAAAATAAGCAGCGAATTCCTAGCACTGATTTAATGTTTCCTAAATCTGTAATTTGTTCACCTCCCCTCCCCCCAGGGTAGGATGGAAAATGTACCAGTTGCCCCATTTTAAATAAATATTAATTGTTCTTGTGGATAATAGTAAATGAAGCCATAACAATGTAATAATCAAGTCAAGTAATAAACAAAAGAATAATATATATTAGGAATTATGTGCATACCTCAGCCAAACTTGAAACATGCTTCTCAACAATTTTCCCCCCAGAACTTTCAAACCTACAAAAATGATACTGGTTTCAACAAGTTAACTTCTTTAAATATTTAAAGAAAAGTGTTTTGAAATTTCATTTTTAATGAAAAAAATACTGTATACAAATTTAAATAAAAATTTTAAAAAATGGTGTTTTAAAATGAAACTTTAATTTAAAAAAAAAGGTTGAATTTCAAGCTTTTTCTAGTCATAAGTTTATATTTTGTGTCACACTAAGAATCAGCTATGAAGTAAAAAGCTAAAGTACTTACTTAGATATCATCCATGGCAAATAGAAACGGCAATCTATGACAGGCGTTGTGAAAAAAACTCCATGTCTAAAAGAAAGCAACCTATTTAAAAATAATGCATTTAATTCAGAAAAAAAACCTTTTACCTCGGGGGATTGCACACCCCTAGACGCCTGGATCCATCAATAATTGTTGCAAGTTGACGCACCTGAGTGTTTGTAAATTAGAGGTTTGTAAAACTGAGTCAACTTTATGTATAACTGACATTTGAACTCTCTGACCAGTATACTGACTCAGTTTTATCATTAACAAGTAAGGGTGACTCGTAAAATTTTAAATGTAGGGCAAACCTTGATTCATTTATCATCCAGTTCAGTCATTGAAAAGGTGAACACGTTTCCTTGATTTGACTCACATACAAGAACACTAACTTATAGCTTACAGGATCATTACATTATTTAACACAACAAATGTCAAATACGTTTCAATGTTCTTGTCAGATTAAAAATTTTGTTTCTGAGCATAAATTTTTTTCATGATGCACAAAAAGCAACTGAAGAATTCATATGTCAATAAACAATATTCTTCACAATGAATCATATTCAATACTAGCAGGTTTTAAATGCTTAAATAAACTTAATGTGAAAACACACAAAAGTAGAAGTGTTGCCAATAATATTTTTTATTTCTTTGTTAAGCATAAATTGAAACCTAGAGCCACTATATAGACAGGCCGACGCATCAAGTTTGAGTTCGACCACTTTGGATCCATTCATTAACTTTCACTTTCAAATTTTCATTGTTGTGGAGCTAGGGTTACCAGAGTAAAGTTTCGGACATTGCCAAGCTTTGCCAAATGCGCGTGTCGCTAATCATTGCTCATAGTGAAAATTACCAAAACGCGATACTTGCCAGAAAAGACAACCATACATCAACCGGCTAAAAAGACATAACACGAGCTGGATCCTAAGTGGTGAAACTTAATCTTGATTTGATGCGTCGGCTCCTCTATATAGGGGCCTTATTGAAACCTAACTATGTGATCTGAAATATTTTAAAGAATTTTCAGTATAAATTTAAACATACATATAGATTAAGTACTTTTACTTTACTTGAATTTAGGAGGAAATGTTTCCAATTCTTTTTGGTTCACTTTTCTATATGATGGTAGCAAACTTTGGAGGAATGGATTCTAAAATAAAACATACACAATAATTCATTTAAGTTATAAGTTTAAGCATTAAACCTTAGTCCATTTCATAACTTTAATAAAAAAAAAACATAATAATACTCATCCTGAGCTGTGTATGGTTAGAGTGATTTATTTGAATCAGCAAAAAATAAATGAGGAAAAGATTTGATATATGGGCCAAATTCATTAGAACAATGAATTTAATTAAATAAAAGAAATATTAAAAGAATCTGTAAAAGTGAAATGTATTAAAATACATTTATGATGAAATTATATGTAATTTCAGCACTAGTATAACATAGTTCACTTAAACAAATATAAAATTTTGCTGAAAAAAAAAATCAAATGACGCATAAAAGTAAACATTTTCTTTTAAAGAAAAAGATAAAACTGCACTAATGGAAATCTTGAAATGAAACTGATTTATAATTTTACTGGTTATTCTTCAATAGTAAACATGAAGGTTTAGGAGAAATTGATTACAATCAAAATCCTTGCTCAGCTTTGAGATTTACAAAAATACATTTTATAAGTTTATACAATATGGCCACCGCTTTTACAAATCACATTTGTTCTGAACAGTTTTGATTCAATCATGAGGCTAATTTAATGAAGTTGGATTTAACCAATGTCCACTGTATTTTTTAAGTGTAAGTCAATCACTTTTCATGCAGAACTGTCTTAGATGCAACATTTTTTTTAAAACGTGCAAAAGCAAGGTGAAACAACATACATAGTCAGACTAAACTTTTATCTTTATTTTTTATTTAAACCTGATAAGTCTATTCTTGAATTAAAAAATAAAAACAAAGATGCAAATAAATTTTCAAGCCACATAATCATTTTAAATTTTTATTTTTAAATAAGCTTTATGTGTACAAACAATAGAACTTAATTGATGCCATATAATTTTGAAAAATTCTGAACAACAAATAGAATAATTTCTTTAAAATCTTCTTACTTCAATTTGACTAGAAGAAGTACTCAGTTGATACCCAGAAAGCAATAACAAGCCAGATTCCGAGGACTCGGTCGACTTAAGTATTTCAACAAAATGGTTATAAGAATCTTCACACCATTTCCTGGTTATAAAAAAAGTTACAATTAAAAACATAAAAACACCATATAGTGTGATATCAGTCATGAAATATTCAGTAGCTACTTCTTTCAAAAATATTTTAGCATCTCTTAGTTCCATTATAAATTTGAAGTGAATATTATGCTTACAACTTAGCCATCTTTGAATTTACCAAACAGTGTCAGTAAGAGGAAGGTAACCAGTTTTTTTAAAAAAATTAAGATAATATTTTAAATTTTAAAGTAATAAAAACGCAAGTAACGTATTTTACTAAAAACGTTCTTCTGAGTTGTGATATACCTTTTTAAATTTTTTTTAAAAATGAGTTAAAGATTGATTCACTAATATTATTTGCAACAGAAGAGCTACAGTAAAATATAGCAATACTTTTGAAATTCCAGGGGGGGGGGGTCTCCAAACATTACATTCCATATTAATCCAAAAGTACATAATTCTGATGTGGAAGTTCCGACTTTTAATTGATTGCTTCATTATATTAATCCAAAAGTACATAATTCTGATATGGAAGTTCCGACTTTTAATTGATTGCTTCATTGTATAAACGTAACAGTGTTACAGAAACCAAAAGGTACCTGAGCCTGAGTATAGACAAATATATCCAATTTAAGGCAGAATAGGTACGGCTTCTGTTTTTTACGAGTACCATTAAGATGGAAATTCTATTTAGCTCATCAAACATGCCACAAGACCCGTTTATAGGGCAGGCAACCATTCACAACACATTCATTCATTCACACACAGAAAGGACAAGGACAGAGAGAGTGAAAGTACGTCCATGCATGAGCTGAGATTTGAACCCAGGGTTTCCTCATCCCGGTCAAACTCTTCTGACCACTAGACAAGGTAGCCGGAAAATATAATTGTATATCAAATCAATAGTTTTTTTATACTTCAAATGTCATATTTAGCTAAAATCGAAGACATTGGAAAATTCACTTGCCCGCACCATTTAACATTGTACCAACTAGGGATTTATTGAAAATGAAAAATGATCTCTCATTATTGGATGAGAAGGTTATAAGAAATCATTGTGCAATATTATTTAGAAATATTGTTCACAAAGAGCCTAGAAACACAATGAACAAACAAGGTTTTTTTTTTTTACTTAGGTAGAGCAATAAAAATTTATGTGACACAGAAATAACTTGTTGTAAAGATAAACCTGTTTCATTTTCTATTTATTTTCAACACACATTTCGAGGTCGTCTACTTAGTCACACAGGAACTAGTCATGAACATAAAAATAATACAACTTGTATCCCATTCTATTAATAACTTGATTGAAATCACCGCTAATCTGATTTCAACTATACTCCAATAAAAAATCGCAGGTGAAAAGTTTTGAAAAATGAAAGATAAAAGAAACACATGCGAGACTTAATGTATATATTTATATGATATTAACCTGAGACGCTCTGAATCAAACTCTATATTTAATTCAGGACGAAAGATACCTCCTGCTCCTGAGCTTAGAGTATCGTTATTAAACTTATCAGCAAATATTGTAACCGAGCTGGAAGAAAATTCCTTTTGAATACTTAGAGCTGTCGAAAGTCCGACTACACCAGCACCTATTACTGCAAATTTTTTATTCATAGTTTCTTAAATTATATATAAATTAAAGCAAAGCAATTACGCCCCTAAAAGTCAACGCAATTTGACAGACTGTAGTGCACTTGCTTTTGTTGGTAAATAAAGCAAGGCCTTCTGGGAGTAAAAAATCTCGTTCTGCCTTAAAATATTAATTTAAATATTAAAGTTGATTTAAGCGAATAACGTTTTCGCTAGACTCTTAAAATATATTTGCTGCTAAATATGTTTACAAAAATGTCTAAAAAATAATTTCAAAAGCACTTAATTGTTTTCATAGAATTTTTTATTCTTCGTGCATCGTGACTACTACTACTGCTTCTACTACTGACGTGTTGTTGCGGTTGTTGAAAGTAGATTATTCTGTTTTTTCGGTTGAAATAATAGTGAAAAAAAATATGGGAGCTAACGTATTTGAAGTTCTGTCGGTCTTTTTCAAAGATTATGCTTCAAATACTCCTCAAAGACTGAAGATTATAGATGCCTACTTATTCTACATTCTTCTTACCGGCATAACTCAATTTGTGTATTGCTGTTTGGTTGGCACATTTCCTTTTAATTCATTTCTATCCGGCTTCATATCTAGCGTTGCTTCGTTTGTGTTAGCTGGTAAGTAGATAGCAATTAAACTAGCTCTTAAACTTTTACCGAATATTTCGCAAATTATACTTTTATGTGAATCAGTGGTCGGAAGTAGAGCGAAACTACTCTTCTCGACCCTACATTGTTTAGTAGTTTGAAGTGTAGAGCACTACTTTCGTAAAAGAAAAACGTTAAGTGGTGATAACGAGCTTTTTGAATTGAAAAAATTTGCTGGCAAGAAATTATTAAAAATTTAAAGTTTTAATTCTTCCTCGAGTCCTTTATTGCAGCCTATTTGTTTTGATTTCCAATGGACGATGCCGATGGAAAAACTTACAGCTGCTGAAATGTGTTAGATTTGTAAAAGTTTTTTTTTTTTTCTCTCTCTCTTTCTAAAAACTTGGCATTTAGATATCAACCGAGTTCGCTGGACTGATGCTTTCTTCTAATTAGCATCGTATGCCGATGGATAAATTAATTTTTCAACCATCAAGGCTGATGCATCAGTCGAGCTTTACTAAATACTTTACTTTTTACCTATGTTTCGTGTTAATAAGCTTTTTTTTTTTTTTCAATTATGTATCTTTGAACTATTGATAGTGTGCCAATGTGAGTTGTTAAATTTATAGTATTTATTTTGGTTTGCTGTAGAGTAAATGGGTGTATAAATTTCCCCTCTGTTTTGCCCTAACCAATCTGGGCTAATGTTTGGGTTCTGGCGTTGCATCTCATATATAAAATTTTCAAAAGAAAAAAATGTCCTGTCTCATCTTTTAGTGTAGATATCTTGTTCAGATTCCTTTCTTTTCATATTATGTTAAAATGCAAAAATTTTGATCATTGAAATATTTTCTAGCATTTTTATTTTTCAATTTTTTCCTAAGTATTGCCTTATCCAAAATATTCAATGTTTTTCTTATGATTAAAAAAAATAACTTTATTTTATTTTTTTGTACTGTTATTACTATAAACTAAAGAATGTAAAAGGATGGTAGAAAAAAAATTAGCAATTTAAGTTTTCAAATGATTCTGAATAAATTGAAATATGATTTAAGAGTTTCTTTATACCAGTATATTTGTCTTAGGAACCACATGAACGGTTCTTGTCCAAAGGTGAATTTAACACACATAATGTGATATGGAAAACATTGCTATACACAAATGCACATTCATTTTGTAACATAGAAAGTACACTGCTCGACATTGAAAATGCAACACCAAGAAGGAGTGGTCAGAAATTGATGAAATTTGGTAAGAAGACAGAGACAGCATGGAACAATAAGTGATATTTATTTCAAAATAAATAAGCAAAATTTAGAGCGAGGACGGCGTCGGCTCAGTAAGAAGTAGGACCACCGCGGACAGCGATGCACGAAGAAACACGTCTAGGCATGGAGTCAATAAGCCTGCGGATGGTGTCCTGAGGGATGGCACTCCATTCCCTTTCAACGATTTGGCACAGTTCGTCCTCTGAATGAGGCAGTGACAGGTTCTGCAAACGGCGTCCAATCACGTCCCACACATGTTCGATTGGTGACAAGTCAGGAGAGTATGGTGGCCAGGAAAGCATCTGTACACCTCGTAGAGCATGTTGGCTGATTCGAGCACTGTGAGGCTGGGCGTTATCCTGTTGAAAAATTGCATTTGGCAGACCCTGAAGGTAGGGGATTGCCACCGGCCGCAGTACATTATCTACATATCGTTGGGCTGTCATAGTGCCCCGAATACGAACTAGAGGTGATACGGAATTGTATGCAATAGCGCCCCAAACCATTATGCCATGTTGTCGCGCTGTGGGGCGTTCCACAGTTACTGCCGGATTCGATCTTTCTCCACGTCGACGCCATACACGTATGTGATGACTATCGCTGGACAAACAGAAGCTGGATTCATCTGAGAACACTACGGTTTGCCATTCTGCCATCCACGTCGCTCTGGTCCGGCACCATTCCAAACGTTGGAGTCTGTGCTGTGAGGTCAATGGCAGTCTTCTTAGCGGGCGCCGTGATTGCAGGCCACGTGCAACCAGTCGACGGGAAATGGTTCTGGTCGACACAGGAACATCCAAGGTACCTTGCACGTGCTGCAGAATCGACGTACAAGTGACTTGCGGGTCCGCCACAGCTTGTCGGTGAATCCGTCGATCCAAGCTGTCTGACGTCACTCTGGCTGCACCTGCACCCCTCAATGTGGCTACATTTCCTCTTTCCAACCATCTCCGACGCAGCCGATGCACAGTGCTTGCATTCATGTGGGTATCAGCTGCAATTTGACATATGGACCAACCTCCCCTTCTCAGTCCGATAACCATACTCCTTGTAAAGTCGTCTATACAGGGTGTCAATGATTTAAATCAATTGATTTAAATCAGTGATTTAAATCGCACTTTTTATTTTAATCCTTAAAAATTCTCTTGGACAATCCCTATTTCATTATTTTTACCATTTTCTTTTAGAGCTTTGATTTCCATCTAATAAATGGAAAAGTAATCCTGCTCATCCCCCCTCCACAGATGCTGGAAGGTTGCTGTACAAACAATATGTATGCACAAAGTGCTATTTGTTATCTAATATGTGAAATAAAGAGAATACATGCAGGTCCAGGGCAGGTGTTGAAAAGAGTGAATTGAGGGGGGAGGGACGTGATAGAATGTGTGTGATACACTTTCAGTGAAAAGAAAAAACAAAAACAACCAAACAGAAGATGATTTTTGTATGCCTTGCATTAGCAACTGGGGTGGGGGGGGCAGTCTTTATTAGTGGCTGAAATGGAACATTTTTCAGCTTTACAAAACAAAGCAAAATAAAGAGGGAGGGGGCTGAATGAAGTGAGGATTGGGTTGAGCTTCCTGTCCCATTTGATTTTTATCCTAGCTAGTAGACAGGATGATTTTCAGATTGACTCCTAACACTTTTTTCTGGGTTTCTTACTGGTTAAGCTTTACTTCAAAGGTGTTTTTGTATTTTTAAAAACTTAAGGTAAGTTGTTCATTCATAAAAATTAATTAATAACTGAAGTTTCTATTTTTTTTAAAAAAATCAAAAAAATCTGATTTAAATCAAAAAAATCCGATTTTTTTGATTTTTATAAAAAAATCATTGATTTTTTTACACCCTGCGTCTATATGCTGGAAGTGTCTTCGTTGAGGACGGCGTGGCATTTCCTCCTATCACACGTATCCTTCGAGACAAAAACCAAATTTCTCCGATAATTAGTCTGGCAGAAAAACCAACATGAACATAGCCCACTTTTCAACTTCATTCTCTTATATCTTACTTCACGTGCGTCGGAGAGCTACGCATTTCATATCATTTGCATAACTCAGTGACGTGCGTCTACGGTAAAATTTGCATGAATTTCTGACCACTCCTTCTTGGTGTTGCATTTTCAATGTCGAGCAGTGTACATTAGGGTGTCCCGAAAAAATCGAAATTCCGCAGAGCACTTAGCCTTAGTGCGGAAAATTTGTGACTCCCCAACACTAATTACTGTGCAAAATTTCTTGACTCTGAGTTAATGCCTTCTGCTCTGGCAAGAGGCTTGAAGTTTAGAGATTTTTGGAAAAAAATCGAAAAAAAAGAATTTATAAAATATTTTAAAATCCTCAGAATGTTAAGCCTTAGTGCGAAAAATTTGTGACTCCCCGACACTAATTACTGAGAAAAATTTCTTGACTCTGAGGTAATGCCTTCTGCTCTGGCAAGAGGCTTGAAGTTTAGAGATTTTCGGAAAAAATCGAAAAAAATGAGAAAATTTACAAATATTTTATATTTAACAGAATGTTAAGAATTAGTGCAAAAAATTTGTGACTTCCTAAAGCAAAACAGAGAAAAAATTCGTGACTCTGAGTTAGTGTCTTCCGCTATGGCAAGATACTTGAATTTCAGGTAAAAGAGCCCTAAATATTTTAATGATAAAACCTAAAAGAGGGGACCTTTGTTTATAATCTAATTACATGTAGAAATAAATTCGATTAGAAATTAAAGTATTTATGCAGTTAGAAAATCTCCCTGACAAGTATTCAAAAAATTTGAACTGCATTTTTCTATGCATTAAAGAAAAAATTACAAAATGGTTTTAAGGGTTATCAATTATGCATTTTTAAAACTTTTAAGTGTACTGTTCAGGCTTTGGAATTTACAGTTAGAGAGACATCATGTATTACTGTAATTTGTAATCACTTTTATGGTGAAATGCAGGCATATTGCTGCGTGATTTTAAGACAGCGAAAATAAACTCGTTTCTTTTCTCCTGGCCACATACTTGATTTGATGCCTTAGAAACTAATTTCACGATGCGTTCAACGGCCTGTGTATGGCAAGGGAATTGAATGAACTTTTATTTTTCGCATGGACAATCCAACAGCCCACTCTAACAGCCATCATTTTTTGAAGATCGTCTGACGGAACGTTGCAGAGAACTGGTGGAGGCGTTATTTTGCAATTGTTCCAGTCTATCAAACTAACATAATCTGCAGCCTCAAAGTTAAGCTTTGGGATGTGGAATGTGCGCACACAGTCTCCATCAAGAGATGCACTTTCTCTAGCCTTTAAGATTCTATGAATACCGAGCTCTCTGACATTCACATTTTCACCTGTTATCATACTTAACAGAATGTTTTCTGGACAAGCAAAGAATGCATTCCGAGCAATGACGGGATCGATTACGTCAAGATACATTTTTGGCAAGTATCTTGATGCATGAATAATTTCCCACGCGTCTTGCTCCATCTTTAATAGAATGGTTAAGTTTTATTTTAAACCAGGATGGTGAATATACATTTAATATAAACTTGACCAGGATTTTCAACTCAGCTGATGGTTTTATAATTGAAACGTAGTCTCAAGATTCTATTAGCTGTTGTCAGCCAACGAGAAATATTTAGAGCACCCGGTTTACGGTTAGCAAGATCTGGAGAGCATGCACATGATTTGATTGCATGGGATACCTGAAATAAATACTGTTGGTCTTTACTCAGTATTGTTGGGTCAACATCAGGGCAACTTGCAATCTACTGCCTTAAACCGAACTATAGGAAGCTTTTCACAGTCGTACAGGCTTTTTCCAATTGTACCAGAGTAAGATTTGGGCCTGTTGTTGTACCATCTACGAACTGAAAGAGATGCCGTAATGGGAGTTCGTTAAAATGTAAAAGGCAAATCGCCCACTGGAGGGGCCTGCGAAGCTTTTGCACTAATAGGCGAGTGTTATTCCACCTTTTACTCCAGTGTTTACGACTGTTCCATCTGCTCCGACAACAAGAAGGCTTTCAAATCCACCACCGTGAGCTTCCACATAACTATGAATGCATTTCATGAAGTCTAGACTGGACCCTGACTTAGGAGTGACGTGTGCAACATACTGACTCCCGGGCTCTTTTACAAGAGAGTAATGATCTTCTACTATAGATCGT
The DNA here is from genome assembly GCA_038373865.1 of Uloborus plumipes. NCBI lineage: Eukaryota > Metazoa > Arthropoda > Arachnida > Araneae > Uloboridae > Uloborus > Uloborus plumipes. Next base: position 44,456 of record JAXGGA010003152.1, read on the forward strand.
GCATAAAATTTACCTGTCTCATTTCTTCCATTCGTCCTTGTTTTGTCACGATGACCGTCAAAGTAAAGACCGAGTAAAGGAGTGTTGGTTTCACTTATGGAAATAGCTTTCAATTCTTTTCCAATTCTCGCTCGTTCCCTAGAAATTTTGTTTTTGTCGATGACAAGAGAAGTGTCGGTTTCAGAAATCATACCAATATCCTGCAAAACACTAGAAGCAACCGCTGCTGCGGCTCTGTTAGAAATTCTAAATCTTAAACTTGTTATAGCTGTATTATTCAGTTTAATCCGCATTTCAGAAGATGTAGTGTAGATGTAGAAGGTTTTTCGCGGAAAGTATTACAGTAAGAAAGGTTTCATTTAGTATAGTCGACATAACCCTATAAACGAAGAGGAGCTTATTTCAGTTCAAGGGGTGGTCTGATGTTGTTATTGAGGCGATAAAAATGCGAAATATTGGTAAGTATTAGGTATGTAGGAGTGTGTTATGTGTTATTCGCATTTAAGAATTTTTTAATGAAATTCCCTAATTTCAGGCCTTTTTCCAGAGCATAAATAATTAGCTGACAGACTTAAAATTTAACGTATTAGTTTGTGGCAAGAAATTAAAGCATTCATGCACTAAGGCTTAGCATTCTGTGAAATTTAAAATATTTTGTAAATTTTCTTATTTTTTTCGATTTTTTTTCCGAAAATCTCTAAACTTCAAGCCTCTTGCCAGAGCAGAAGGCATTAACTCAGAGTCAAGAAATTTTGCTCAGTAATTAGTGTCGGGGAGTCACAAATTTTCCACACTAAGGCTTAACATTCTGTGGATTTTAAAATATTTTGTAAATTTTCTCTTTTTTCGATTTTTTTTCCAAAAATCTCTAAACTTCAAGCCTCTTGCCAGAGCAGAAGACATTAACTCAGAGTCAAGAAATTTTGCACAGTAATTAGTGCTGGGGAGTCGCAAATTTTCCGCACTAAGGCTAAGTGCTCTGAGGAATTTCGATTTTTTCGGGACACCCTAGTGTACATAGTAACATGGGCCATGTAGCTAACTTTTACTCTGTGTATTAATTTTGCAAGTAAGGTTTTTCATTTTTTTTTTACTCATGCATACAATATAGTTGTATTTTATGAATAAAGCAATTGTAAATTTCTTTGAAACTTCATTATCTTAAACAGTATTCAATGTTTTTTTTTACAACTACTCGATATTGGCTAAGTACCTGATCTAAATTTAGTTGAGTATTTACAGAGTACTCAGTGCATCATTAATTAAGACCAAAAAGCAATATTTATAGCTGAAAGGTAGCATGTATTCATGAGATGAAGATAGTTCCAAAAATTTTGCTTGAACAATGGTCGAAATTTGAACGTTTTTCACGATTTTAGTTCAAGCCTTTTAACTAACCTACTAACCACTAAAGAAATAAACATATTCTAGCAACATTTTATGTTGTTTATTTATTGGTAAAATACTTTTAATCCTCGTGCCAGAATTTTTTTCAGTTTTCTGCGACAGATTTTCTAAGACCAATTTCTTTCTGCAACATGAATATTCTTCAATAATAAATATGCAACCCTCTTACAGTAATACAAAGTGTTTATACAGTTGACGCTCGATATAACGACCGTCTCCTTCATACAGAAAACGGTCTTTATAAGGAGTGGTCGCTATAAGAGGTACAACATAAAGCATATTGGGATACAGTTGGGGGTTTTCTCACCAGTTGTTATATTAGTACATGGTCTTTATAACGTGTGGTCGTTATAACGAGCGTCGACTGTATTTATAAAAATGTTAACAATAATACTATAGATTCATAGAGTTTTTTTCTGGTGGTTTTATATTACTTTTTTTTCTTTGATTTTTTTTTTTTTTTTTTGCTTTCAATCACAAAAATCTTTCTGCACACTGTCTCCCTGATTCTGCGACAATGTCGCCATGTCGGCAGCTTTCTGCCACAGGGCTTTTAATTAATGTAAAACTCCAAATGGGTGAAAAAAGCGGGAAATGCTGAATTTAGTATTTAGCATCTTTTTGCTTAATTTTGATCACTTGGAAATTAAGTCTTAAAAAAAAAAAAAAATGTAGGAAATAATGTTACAAGACTTCATATAAGAAAAATTTAATGGTTATAATTTAGATTAAAACAAGCAGTTGAAGTAAAAAACAAATCACAAAAACAAAAGTGTTTCAAATTGCAAAATTATAAAACAAAAGATTGAAATCCAGGCTCATTTTTAAAACATGCTCATTACATTTTGATTCCCTTCTTTCTGTAATAGTTTTTTTTTTAAATTCAAAATTAAAAAAAAAAAAAAAAAGATTTGTGCCACCGTTTAATCCTTCTCTCTTTGCGCTATTTTTTGTTTTCATTTAGCGTCTTATATTTTTCTATGTCTCTTGCAGATGAAACTAGGAAATGTTATATTATGTACTTTAATTGGTTTAATGAATGGAAGAAGTTTTATCTAGGGAATCTTCAATTAAAAAAAACTTTAGAACTGTTCTACTTCACTGCCACTGTTAGTTTTACTTTCAATTATTTTGGATATTTCTATCACCCTCCTCCTCCCCTCTCTTGTGAGGCCCTATCAACTTGAACTCATTAGTACTGTTGTTAGTACATGCTGTTACCAAAAGTTGTTAATATACTAATATATGGCAAGAAGTTTTTTGAACCAGTCTTACAACATTGTGGAATAGAACATTGTTTTAGTTATAATGCTTCATTCACATCAGTAGAACCTTATCTAGCATTTGAAAACTAAATTAGTGTATTTAACTCCTTAAATGCACCTTTTTTTAGCCAATATTTCCAGTATTGAGCACTTGTTGGCAGAAAACTTATTTCACATCATTAAATGACGTGAAGCCCTCTTATGTTCGAAACAAACTTAGTTTCTTACTTTCATCCAATTTTTATTCAAAACATTTTAAAATACTTTAGTAAATGTAATATATTAAGTGATTGTGTGTTTGGAAAAAAATAAATAAATAAAAGTAGGAATTTATATATGGTAAAAGTGGTCTTTCAAAACTTCAATTTTCTTTTTCAAAACTCCCTCCATTTTTATTTTAAAAATTGAGTATGAACCCAGATCTTCTGTTCCACCCATTGTCAGTATAATGCATTAATGCCTATTCAAATCAAATAAATTCATTTAGGATTAATAATTATTTTTGACTTTTTTTTTTGACACTTATCCACATTTTGCTAATGGTTGCAATTGTGCAAATTCAGAATAAAAACACTGTTGTATTTAATTAACTTTTTTATTTTTTCCCCACTATACTGTCATTATTTGTTTCATAATTTTCTAAATACAGCTTAGGCTTGATACAAGGTGCATTCAAGTTCAAATACCTCTTGTTTGTTTTCTCCAGACTGGAAAGAAATTGAAACATGTGCATTGAAAAAAAAAGATTGTGCGTGCGTTGTCAATACGTCACAGAGCTGGTAGCACTGTACGACAGATGGAATTGTTGTAGCAGCATGGAGAATGAGAGCTGTTTTAGATACCCTAAATGGCTACGTTTTCCTTAATTGAAAAGCGTGCAATCATTTGTTTTCTGAATTTGAGCTGTGTGACACGGTATTCTAATGCTCCCTACTCACCTGAGCTGTCTCCTAGTGACTTTTGGCTGTTTCCAACAATCAAAGACACTCACTCTCCATGGTTTCAAACTCACCAGCCATGCTGCTATTGCTTCAAAGATTTTTCAGTAGTCAAAACGGACTCCTAAAGAAACCTTAGCCGCAGCCATGGGATCATGGCGTTAACATTGTGGAAAATGTATAGGTCTTCAGGGCGTTTGATTAGAGAAGTTACACCAGTTTCATAGTTTTCGGGTGCATAGTTAGTTAGAAAGAAAGTCGGAGGACCTTAGAACTTGAATGCACTTTGTTAAACGAATAGGGTCAAGAGCTGAATTATTGCATTTGTTTTTATATATCTTAACATTTTAAAAACTTTCTATGAAATATTTTTATGTTAATGCTGCTACATAAAAAAATGTGTAAATTATAGCTGACAACTATCTATAATTAAAACTGAATAATAAAGGATTATCAGTTCCATATTAACTTTAAAAACAATTTCTTTCCAGTTTGTCTTCGACTGCAAGTAAATCCTCAAAACAGCCATCAGTTTTCTGGGATCACTCCTGAAAGAGCGTTTGCTGATTTCATTTTCGCCCACATAATTTTGCATTTGGTTGTTATGAATTTCATTGGGTGAAGGTATGTTATACTTTAGTCTCTTAAAAACTGTTGCTGTATGAGGCATTCAGAGCTCCAGTGGATCAAGTCCACAAAGCATAGTTTTGAAATAAACAAGGTTAAAAAAAAAAAGGGCCCATTCAAGGTTTAGGCGAAAAACCAAAAGGCTGCTATCCTTTCGTTGGAAAACTGAAATAATAGAAACTTCGTTCATTCTGTTCTGCAAATATAAGCCTTTGACAAAATCCCCTGGAAACAAATTTTCATCTATATTTGGACTTGATTGCTTTAACTTTGAAGGCCTCATATGATTACAACAAGGTTAGAAGCTTTATACTTCGCCTATTTGTTTAGTGCCATTTTCCTTTAACTAGCAATAAGTATTTGTGTGCTCAGTTCTGAAGGTGTTTTCAATTGGTAATTTTGAGAGATTTAATTTTAGAGAAGATTAAATAATTAGTCATTTTATTTTCTTGCAAATTTTTTTACAGTTCAGGGTATATCTTTATTATTCATTCCATAATTTTTGCACCATACTTTATGATAAAAATTATTTTATGATTTTGCTTTGTCGCGTTTTCCTTGGTGGTTAAGTTTTAGACATACTTAAAAATAACTCATTTTCTGTTATTTAATAACTTTATGTTAGTCTGTTTTTGTGCTAAAAATAGCTACTTATTTGAGGTTTAATGAAACATTCTAAATAGTGTTTGACAGCACTTGTGCATTGTGCCGGAATGCACAGAAATGCTATTTAGTCTGTACTCATTTTCCATAAAAATAAGTTTGACTTTTACAAAAGTTATTTTCAGAAAAGTGAAGTGTAATTTTGGAATGTAATTAAAATGCATTTGGGGCTGGGGTGGGTGTTACAAACACAATTCCACCCAACTTGTGTTTATATTTCATTTCTTACTTATTGTTTTTTACAAACTAAAATTGAAAAGAATGTCATAGTTTTCTATATATGTGTCATTAGGGTTAGCACGTTTTTGCCAAAATAGTAGACTTTATTTGTACGTATAATTTTTCTTAGTTTTTTAATTTTTATTTTTTAACTGAGAATATTCATTGCATCATTCAACCTACTCTCTCAAAAAAAGGCTTCTTTGGTAAGTACTATTATAGAATTAAGGGGAGCGTAAGTAACTATAAAATAAGTCACTAGCTTTGGCTTAAAAGTTTTAACAGGGACGTGGTAAAGTGGATTTGAGGTCAATTCCTAAAACCCTTTTTTTAACATATGTCCAGATGTGATATTGTAGTTTATATACATGTAAAGGCTTTTATAACCCCGCCCACTACTGCTGCTGCTCTAGTGGTTGTAACCAGGGTGTAAAAAATCAAAAAAATCGGATTTTTTGATTTAAATCAGATTTTTTTGATTTAAATTTGATTTTTTTTATTTTTTTTTTTAAATTAGAAACTTCAGTTATTAACTTTTATTTTTGAACAACTTACCTTTAAGTTTTTAAAAATACAAAAACACCTTTGAAGTAAAGTTTCACCAGTAAGAAACCCAGAAAAAAGTGTTAGGAGTCGATCTGAAAATAATTCTATTCTGTTTACCAGCTAGGACAAAAATCAAATGGGGCAGAAAGCTCAACCCAATCCTCACTTCATTCAGCCCCCCCCCCCTCTTTATTTTGCTTTTGTTTTGTAAAGCTGGAATATGTTCCATTTCAGCCACTAATAAAGACTGCCCCCCCCTCCCCATTGCTAATGCAAGGCATAGAAAATTCATCTTCTGTTTGGTTGTTTTTTATTTTCACTGAAAGTATATCACACACATTCTATCATGCCCCTCCCCCTCAATTCACTCTTTGCAACACCTGCCCTGCAGCTGCATGTATTTTCTTTATTTCACATACTAGACAACAAATAGCACTATTTGTGCATACATATTATTTGGACTGGAACCTTTGAGCATCTGGAGGGGGGATGAGTAGGATTACTTTTAAATTTATTAGATGGTAATCAAAGCTCTAAAAGAAAGTGGTAAAAATAATGAAATTGGGATTGTCCAAGAGAGTTTAAGGATTAAAATAAAAAGTGATTTAAATCAATGATTTTTTTTAAAAAAATCAATTGATTTAAATCGCGATTTAAATCACTGATTTAAATCAATTGATTTAAATCTTTGACACCCTGGTTGTAACTAAGAACAAATTCTTATCTTTCAGTTAGTTTTTAACAGGGAAGTCATGCCAGGTTTATTCTATAAAGCCAATGTAAATTTATAGAGAAATAAACTATAATTAGTATTTACAACATCATCTCAGTGACAGTGGGCTATGTTCAGACCTGCCATTTTGAATTTTTCCAGGGTGGGTGAGGGGTCACAGGGTCATATTCAATGCAAATTATGCTGAAAAACAACCAAAGCAACAACCATTTATTCGTAAACGCTTTTATTTCTATAAATCAGAGGGGGAGGGACAATTTTCTCCTCCTGCCCCCACAATAAGACTGACCTAGCTATCTTACTACTGTTCTGAGGCTTAAAAATCTAATTGTTAATCCCAGATGAGATAGAAACATAATAAACTATAGGTTACCAATTATGAAAAGTTCCTTAAAAAGTAAACTGATTAAATTCAATTAAATCTCTTCACTAGAATTAAAATACATATTGTTTTTCCAAAACTGAATAGCAAAAACATTTTTGCCTAATCTTATTTCAAGATTTTTTTCTTCAAGAATTATTTTAAAATATTTTAATTATTTAATTAATACCAATAAAATTTTAAATTAATTTTCTGATTTTACTCTCAATTGTAGTTTCAAAATATGTTTTTTAGTAAATTTTTTTTATATCTAGCAATATTTCCAGTTTTTTCCATTTTTGCCGGTTTTTACCAGGCTTTTTCCAGTTTTTGCCACTGTCCCGGCAAAAGTACCGTTTTGCCGGCAAAATGCCCAACCCTATGTGTCATAGTATTGTTAGTTTTAGTGATTTCAAATAGACCTATAGCCATCTTGTTAATGTCTGGCCTTTATGATTATATCTCAGTCTCAGAAATAGTTTAAAATGTACTTTTTTTCATAACATTTTAAAGTTACTTCATTCCAGTTGAAACAAAATTTGTATATACAGTAGAGCTCCAATTATCTTAACTCCAAATATCTAAATTGTTTTAAAAACTTGGAGAAAAAAAGTAAGACTGATAGGTACTGGAACTATCAATATAATGAGGGTCTACGGGCAGTTCTTCCAGCAAGCATTTAGCAAACAATGATTTTTATTCGAAGTACGGTACTTCTAATATGCTTAACAGGTAAAAATGTCACCTTTTGGTTTATTAAAAGCTCTTTTTTCTTTTAAAAAAATCCTGCTATATAAATTTTTGAGTGTTGGATAAGGGTTTGATCCCAATTAATTTAGATAATTGGAATAATTCTACTAAATGTGATTTCTGTTGTAACTTATTGCTATATATATATATATATTTTTTTTTTGCCTTTCTTTCAGTTTCTAAAGTCATTAATCAGTTGTAACATTGTTCCTTGATGTCCAGTGGAGATTCTGTTTGAAAGCATAAACAATGTCATTAAGATGAAACGAACTGCTAAATGTCAAGAGTGTAATTAATAATTTGTAAGATCAAATCTTTCTTTTTTTTTGTATTAAAGCAATTTTTACAGAATGCTTTTTTTTTTTTTTCAATGTTTAATTAAGTATAATGTGTCCATAAAAGAACCCCACAGTTTTAAAAACTCATATCAAATTAATTAAAGGTTTGAGTTAGGTTAATTGATTTAAGAAATTAATAGATCATCAACTGGTAAAACTCTGGATAAATTCACCATTGAGTATTAACGTAATTTTACGATTGAATTAAATTTTTGCTTTAAAACCTCAGAGTGCCTTTTATGGACACTTTTTCTGAATATTTAGATTTGATTTCAACTGTGGTAGATCACATATAGCATATCAAGTTGTGACACAAATGAGACGGCATACTAAAAGCAACAACGGCATCTTTATTCAATGCAAGTCCTAATGCAAGATGGTGCTCTATTCAGTTATCATTCTGAACAAAGCTACAAATGAAACATCACAAATAGTTTAATTTTATGATATGATGAATATTAACACATGATTTGAACATGAAATCCTCCCTTCTTCAACATCCCGATTGAAATCGCCACTTCAGCATCTTAATGTGAAGACTTAGTTAAATATTTCCTGCCAGAGAAAAATAATATACATCAAATTTCTTGATAAAGGAAACAAATAACAGCACAATACTGCCGTGCTAAGAGCAAAAGTGGTATCTGCAGACAAACTCAGATATTGCTCTTTAAAAGTTTTGTGCATTGTATTTGATTCAGAAGGCACATTTTCAGAATTTTTTTGAAAAATATTGCCTGTTCTCAAATGACCATAAAACTTTGCATTTAGATAAAGTTAGTTACAAAGAACCACCTGGTGACAATAACTCAATTTTATTAAATAGTGCAGATACCACTTTTGTGCTTAGCACGGCAGAATATATATATACACACACAATTGAACTTCATTAAAATGACGTCAAGGGACCTTTATTATCAATTCGTCTTAGCCATGGTTCATCTTATCCGAACAACAGCAAATGGAATGGGGATCAGAAATGTAGTTAGTCTTAGGAGTACTTCATCTTAAGAGCGTTTGAAATAGCGAGTTCTACTGTATTAACCTTTGGTGCAATATACAGTAGAATTCTCTTAACTCCTCAGCCTCATATACCCGTATTTAGAATTTAGAGAAAAAAATACTCTATACTTGGAGCAAACCTAGCTTGGAAGCATCATAATGCTGTGATTAGGATCCATCACAATGCTGCCAGGTTAGGTTTGCCTCAATTAGATTAAGTTATTACCCATTACAATTTTTTTAAAGAATCATTAAACCTTTTTTTGTTCAAAGTAATTTAACTATGAAAAAGTATGATTTCAAGAGTTAATTTAAAAGATGATTTTAAAAAGTTGAAGATATTTAAAGAAAATAAAAGTGTATTCACAAAAAAAGATAGTTACTGTGTTTTCTGAGCATGTTTTGCCCGAAAAAACACTACAAAAGTTTTTTTATGTCAAGCATAAAAATGAGCCCGTAAAATATAAGATTTATGCCAGAAATTTTAGAATTCTATGACAAATGAATTGACATACTTTTAAAAATATCACAAGAATATGCATTTTTTTCAATCTAGGATATAAACAGTATTGAAATATAAAAATTAGTTAACATCCTTGGCATTTTATGTTTAACAAAATTTTATGGATGTGTATCTAAGTAATTTTGGCATATTTTTAACGTTTAGGAAATATTTTCAATTTTAATTCTGTACATTTTAAATGTTTTTATTTTATTATTTGGTTTATATATGTTTAGTGAGTTGTCAGACTTCTATTAAATAATAACAAGTTATAACTTAATCCATACAACACATGAAGTATGGATACTTTAATTTCTTTTCCTAGGCTTTTTAAAAGTATGAAAAACTAAACAATTTTAACAAGCTTACTTGAGAACGTGATGCAAGGGAGAGCGGTAATTAAAGGTGCATATAAAATTGGGCATAATATTTGTAATTTTGATATTAATTTTGAGAAAATAGAAATAGATATATTTTACATTTTTACCACTTATATGTGCTGATAAGATAATTCTTCTCAAAAAGATTTGAAAATCTTCTACCAATTGGGGGAATATTTTTTTTTTCTTTTAAAATAAACTACCTCAATTTTCGATCAATTAAATGTGAAGTCAATATAAATGCTCAGTGAGAAAAGGCTGGAGGATACAAGCCCACTCCTCCGAAAGCTATGCCACACTAACTGTGGCATAACAATGATGAAAATTTTAACAAAGGTATTCTTTTAGGAATGAGAGCTTTTCATGTGGGTAGTTTTTAATTAAGTGAGGTAATTTGAACATTTTCTGCTTGATCAGATCTTGCTTCTGTACAACGAGTGCATATTTACAACAAAAGAAGAGTACTTTAGTTTTGCATAAAATTACCTTCTTGCTTGTTTGATCAAATCTTCTTTTCTTTTTGCTAGAATTTGTTCTCTTTCTTGGGGTGACTTAGAAAATCGACATCCAAGAGGTGAAGCTATGTGCATGCGCATTAAATCTGGAAATCTGCACAACATATAAACTAAATTTTTAGTTACATATTCATATTTTTTAGATCATACAATTTTCTAGTTAAAATATTGAATATCAAAATTATAAGACAATTTGATACTTGCAGAAACATGTAACTATGTGATTCTATTTTCATTTTTACAATGGTACATAAAGTAAAATACTAACAGGCACAAATTCAGGTATTTTTATCCATTCTTTTGCTTCTAAAAATTCAATTATTACTTTATATTTTGGAAACCTCTTCCAAGAAGATTAAAATGAAAAAAAAAAAAAAAACATATCCAGAACAAATGTTAGACAAAATGTAATTTATGTATTGCTTGCCCTCCACCCATGTTGATGTGGCACCCTCAGGTTTTCTGTTAAGAGACAAAAAGAAGTTTACCGACATAGTATAGTGCTCCTCTGAGATGTTGACCTCCCACATTGACAATGTTTACCTCCTTTTCAGGTAATAGGAAAGGGTAAGTGTAGTGGATTAGAGCCAGAATCCTTTTGCAAAACGACTAGGAAAGTAACCCACTTAACTCAATTTACAGTTCTAATTACCCTTCCCCATTACCCGTAAAACGTGTAAAACATTTTAATGTTGGAGCTAAACTTACCAGAGAAGCACTATACTAGAGAAAAAAAATACATCTTTACTTTTTTCCATCAAAATTTATTATAATTATCATGAATTTATTTCTTTTGTTCACTCTTGTGTAAAATAATTGTGAAAGGTATCTTTTGTTAGGCTAACACTTTCAATGGTTTGATTAAAGTATGCCATTGGCACCACCAAAAAGGATTAGTTCAAAAAAAAAATTTTTTTTGAATGAGAATCAATTAAATGCATGTCTAATTAAAATAACTAATTGAACTAACTTGCTAGTTGAAACTAACTTCTTTAATAAGGTTTTTGAAATAACCATTTTAATAAATTAATTTTTTTGATAAAATTAATAATAAAATTCAAATGCACAAAATATGTTATGCTGGAAATTGCAACATTCACACATGAAGTCATAACATAAAACACAACCAATACCTATCCAGTTCTTCCAAGTCATAGCTTTCAGGTGGAAATACAGCATCTTCAATATAGTCAAACTGACCCCGACATGAAATGCTCTGTGGTTTTCCCATAAATAATGAATTTTGACTGTTATCTGATGCCTTTGGAAAAAAAGGAGAATGAAATATTTAAACAAATATATTTTTAAAAATACAGCTCTAGGATTGAGTTTTGCAATTCTCAATCCTAGAATTCATAGTCCGTAAAAGTAAAAAATTATTATTTGATACAATGTAAGCTATTACAATCAAATATGGCCAAAGAATATCTTATAAATATATTATATACAGTCAATTCGCGATAACTCGAAATCCGATAACTCGAATTTCTTATTAGATCCGGATCGCTCTGTCTTCAATTCTATGTTAATTTTCCTCCATATCTCGAAGTTTACTTCCCTTAACTCAAAGTTTTTTTGAGGTGACTAAAATAGTTAAAAAGCAGAAAAAACCTTCAAGTGAGAGCGTGAAATTTTATTAATTTTTCTCTTGTGTTTCATTCATAGAAAATCTGAAGTCAATAGAAGATCTGTCCAATCAATGTGCAATAAAGGAGTAAAAACTGGAGTGGGTTTTGCTGTATTTTTTGCACTTATTGCGTCAGTCAGGAATTTGATTTCCAAACTAAGTTTTGCTTCTTCAATCTTCAATGAATCGTTACAGTGATTAGTAAATTTAAAACAAACAACTTTTAAAGCAGTTGATAAAGAAAATTTCTTTGTGAATTTAAGAAATGTGATTAAAACACTGAGGTTTCCAACGAAGAGTATATACAAACCGTGGAAGAAAATGAATCTGTTGCCAATGAAGAACGATATGTGAAAAAGCTGTAGGTAATACTTACTGTTTTTTAAATTACAAAACTGCTCAATGCAGCTTAAAATGACGGATTAGCCCACAAGAATGAAATATGTATAAAAAGAAAGATTTATTTTTCTTTCTTAATAATGTTTTAATTCAAATAGTGTCAATTTTAATTAATTAAACTTGTCAGTTATCTATGCATTAGTTGAATATTCCAAGTTTTTATTATTAAAATGTCAGAAATCGAAACTAATGATAAGTCGAACTTCCAATAAGTCGAAGTTTTTTTTCGGTCCCTTCAAATTCGAGTTATCGAGAATTGACTGCATAGGGTAAATTAGTAAATTTTCCAGTAGCAGAACACCCATTCAGAGTAGTGATTAATTTAAAGTAAGAGGAAATTTATTTTTCCAGTAAAGCAGTATTAAAAAGTCACCTTTGATGTGCATATATATCCAAATAGTTATATTTAGATAACTATTCCTTTTCAAAGAAATTGTTACACAAGTGAAAAACAATGCATTTAAATATTAATAAAAACTTGCATATTTCAAGCAATATTTTTTTTTATTGCAAATCCTAGTGGCTACTCTATATGCCATCATTCTATATGATACTAATTGCTTATGCACAGCTTTAAAAAGTACAACTTTCAATTAAGACTTATTTCCTTTCTTTCTTTCAAAATTTTATGTGTGTAAAATGAAAACAATCCACATAAGCAAGGAAGTGTGCTGGCTTTATATGAATATTTCACAGCACAAAAGATAATCTTGGATGAGTATTATGATTATTTTGCTAGAAGTTGAGATGCACCTATCATAAGAGACAGCAAACTTCTCTAGTTAGTCTTGCAAAATAGACTTTTATAATTAGCCTTTTGAGGGTAGTTTTCCTGTCAGCAATTTGATCAACAAAAATTCATATGCAATAGAGATTTCAAGCATTATTTGAGAATGAAAATGCAACATTTCATAAACATCAGTACAAAAATGCAAGGAAAGGTCAAATCTAAATATCCCCCCCCCCCCCTATGCATATGTATGTAATAGAAATTAACTAAAATATGTTTTAAACAAGTAGAAAATTGCAGCTCATGTGCAATTGAAAACTTTTATCTGAATGTTTCTTCTATTTACACTACCTTTACATATAATCAAGATAGATAAAAATTACTCATGTCCTTCGTAGCTTCATAAAGAACGGCCATGATTTCCTAAAATTGAAATCTGAGAATCAAAGTATTAAATATTTCCAAGAGAAAAATAAAATGCGGAAAATAAATATAATTGAAACACTAAAATGTTTAAAGCATAAATTACTTAAAAAAAATTTTTTTGACACATACATACATACAGCAGTGCTCACATGTTTTCATATTTTAAGCATAAATTTATATTTTATTTTTTGGAGGGAGGGGGGGGGACTTATTTTTTTAAAATTGTAAAAATGTGTTACCCCAAACAAAATTGAATGTTGCACTAAAAATCCACTGAAGAAGGAAAAGTTTAATTTAACAAAGATTCTACACTTACATAATACTGTCGGCCCCGCCTTAATGAACACTGTTGCTTCTAAGAAATACTATTCGATTAAGTGAGGATCTTTAACATTGCGGATATGGCATAGGGAAATATTCATAGGATATTTCATTAATAGAAGTGGGGTATTCGTTTATCCGTTACCCGATTAATCAGGGTCGACAGCACTGCATTAATTGAATTTCCTTTTTACAAAAGCATCAACTATTTTGAAAATGCAAAAAAGAAAAGAAAATGTTTGGATGAAGCATAAACTCTTCATTATTTACCTCTACATTTTATATGCAAATAATTTTATGATTGGAATGACTTTCTTTCGTTTTTTTTAAATTAATTTTTCATTATAAATAAAATTTATTAAAAAACTTAAAAGACGCTTAATCTGCAACTTTTACTTCTATTAATAGGAAGTCAGAGACTTAAACTTTTTAAAGTTTAGAGCAAGGACTGACACACATAATACCAGCAAGGCAGAATAAATAAAGTACAAAGTAGATCAGCATACCATGTTCTGTTACTGATACATGTAGTGAAATTGTACAGGATCATAAATTATATATGGTACCTGATTGTGGCATATTTATTATAAGTTAGAACTATTAAAAACACTCAACCAAAAATTGATCAAATTTTAGTAATTCAGAGAATTTCTTATATTGTTAATTTTTTTGCCTCATACTCCACAACTTTACTATTTTTCAAATTTTTTAATTGTTAAAAAAAATCTTTAAAAGTGTAACGCTTTAAAGCAGGGGTCTCCAAACAGCAGGGCATGAGTTTCGCTGGCCTGGTAGCGGATCCTACTTAACCTTTAGGAACAGGGTGGTACACATGTTGTACAATAAGTCTTTTTTCTTTAGAGGACAAGGATGAAATTTTCACTGGAACCCTTTGGAGCCGGGGATTTTTTCAAGGTTTCATACATCTGGTATGACAGTTTATACCTTCTCTTTTCAATGGAAAAGAAATCTGGTTCAACTGTCGTACTACCTGGGTCGATAGAAAAATTTCCAAAAAAAAAAAAAACAGCCCGGATCCAAAAGGTTAACTAGATGGGGACTCCCAAAGAAGATAGCAATGACAAATTATAAACTAAATGTATGTCAAAGTAATCTATATGCCATTTATAAATTATACTTTCAATTCAAACATGGCGTTTTGATGGAGAAAAAAAACACTGTATTTATAACGGCAGTTAACATCTACAGAGCCATAATCTACCAACCAGAAAGCCATACTCAAAAAATTAAGTTCATTACTGTTAGAAACATTAGAAAAATAACAACAAATCAAAACTGTGACAACAGCAAGGTTAACTCTTTCGCACACAATACATATACAATCAAACTTCATTAATTTAAACATGTTTAAAATGAATTAACTGTGAGAGAAACTACATTACCAACTTCCCCTTATTGTGTTTGTAGTATATTATTTTTCGGATCAGACAAACTAATTATAAAAATCCCTTGAAGTTTGTTTTGATGAGGTTCAATATAATTTCTCATATACAAAGGAATAATAAATTAACATACTCAAATTTAATTCCATCAATTTCAAATTAAGACACTTCAAAATTACAATTTTCTTTAAAACAAACTTAATTTTTTCCTTAGTTCTGTTAATCATTAGAACTAGGAATCAAGTTTTTTAGTTTAAGTTTGAGAAACTTTCATGCAATGCTCATATTTAACGATAACAACCTATTGATGCACAAACAATTTTTTTAATGTCCATCACACATGAAAAAACTTTTCATTCAATTTTTCTCTCAAATAACTTATGCTTGTTAGGAATATTTCTTGTGTAGGTAATGTTAGATTATGCTTAAAATAAAAAAAAAATCTTCATTTCACCAGCTGGCGACAAAAATCTATTTTTTTTAATTCCATACTAGAATTTTAAAAGAATATTTTATCCAGTTGGCTAGTGTTAGCAATGAAATCATGCATTTGACACTCCTTTTTTGTTGGCAACTAACAACAAGAAATATTTTGGTTAATAAACATCATTGCAACATGACTGGCTAGTTGAAAGAAAATTTGGGTCTGTTTCTACAAAAAGAGGCTCATGTTAGAATGGCTCTCCAAGCAACTTATAAATAAACTAAAACATTAGGGAAAAAGTTGTCTAAAAGTTTTGCATGTGATAGATGCTTTAGGAATAGCATAGGCTTACCACGTCATCTACAATATTAATCAAAAATTAAAAATCGAAGATATATTTCCAAAGCAGGACTGTTACCCTAAAATTTGTCCATAAAACCTAAAATGCCTTTGTAAAAAAAAACTCTTCTTTAATCTCTTACCTGAAGATTGGAGTCTTGAATATAACCATTTTGAAAAGCAGGCTAGAAATATAATATTTATATCAGATTAAGTTTTTGATATTAAATTCATATAGTCTATGATTTAATCAATGTATTTAATCAATAACTGAGTTTATCAGATTGCAATTAGAAAAAAATCAATTAAAACCTAGCTGAAAATTGTTATTGATTCAAGGTATATTTATTTATTTTTTTGCTATTTTGAATTTTTCTGAACAAAAAAATAGTTTAATTGCAATTTAGCAAATTTATTTCAAGTCTTTCAGAGCTGAAAGCAAATATCAATAGATTAGTTTTTCTTCGTAATATGTTACATGCATACAATCTTGGAATTTCATTTTGTCGCAAAATATATTTTAAATTGAAGTACAAACACATGATCACTAGCTCCCCCCCCCCTTTACCCAAAAGAATGAGATTTAACTATACAAATAAAATTTGTAATTGCACTCAAACCTGTTTTTATGCAGTCTTTTTTTGTGTGTTATATAAAAATATCAATCAAATTAAGATATAACTGATGATATCAATAAAACAAGTGTCAATTGAAGAAAGAAATTTTGTACCAGTTTACCATAAGAAAATTCATCATGTGCAAAGTAAATACATATGCACGTAAAATATTTCAGCATGTTCGGATTTGTAATAAGAATATAATTAGTTTGGCGAGATTTCAAGTAGCTGAAGTAACATTGTTTTGTTTAAAAAAGCAATTCCTTGTGATTTCTTGAGGCTTTAAGTTTTTTTCTAGTGAGACTTTTGTTATGCAAGCCCTATTCACAATGTATTATTATTATTTCTTTTGTGAACACTATTTTTTTATTGCTACAAATGAAGTTCTGAGCAATTTTTCTTATGCAGTACGTATACACTGCACAAAAACAGGGTTTGAGTGTATTAGAATTCGGATACATCATCAGCAACTTAAAAATATATACAACAAAGCATGTATGGAAGCTTTCTGGTAATCAAAACATTGTGGATACTAATACCTCTTCTGCTTCGTAACTTTGTGCAACCGTTTTTCTAATGTAGCTTTTGGATATCTAAATATAGAAGCAAATTTCCAATAAAAACGAGCATAGTACAACTAACTTGAATATAAATCCAAATTTAGACAATCAGTGTACTTCAGTGCAGGCATGTATTAACCAATAACGTATACATGCCTTATACATGTCTCAAATGTTTCTTTTAAAGCAAATTTAAGACAACTATGTACAATAAAAGAAATACATTGAACATTTCCCTCTCAAGTCATAGAAGGGGAAGGGGGGGGGGGCTTGACCAATCTCTTTCCAAAAGTGGATTAGATGATGAGGCCACTGCAGGACATGTGAGGGAAAGAATGAAAAATAGTCTTTGCTACACTATATTTTTTGAAGTTTTATAATTGTACTCTCAGTTCTTACGAAAAGGACACTATAACTGCTTTATATTACAAAGCAACACTTATGTCTTTGTAAGCAGATGTCTTAATCAGACATCAATAACAATCAATACTTTGAGCTTATAATCAAAATGTAATTAATGTTTATGAAAGAGTTTGAGTACATAACTACACATATTTAAAATTTTTTATCCTAGATAGAGAAATGAATTCTAAACTAAATAATGTATTAAAGTCAAGCTAATATGTTTGTTAAAATATGTTTCATTTTCTGAACTTTTAAGCTATGGCATTCATTTTCTAATTACTTTTTCATGACTATAAATTTTTATTGAACTAGAAAAGGTATTGAAATCTGTGTGAGTTAGAAAAAAGCATGAATGAAACAATTTCTGTAACATTTTATGCTTTTTCCAAAACTTTTTAAAAAAGTTAAATAACACAAAATAAATCAATATTTAAACTAATTATTAACAAAAAAGAAGCTGTAATATATAGAAAAAAACCTTGCTTACTGGAGGTGGGACTAGTTTTCCATCTAAAATATTTTCTACAGTAACTTCAACAGATTTAGTGGAACAGAGATCATCTATGATAAGATTCAATGGCATATGAGGAAACATCTGTTGAACTTGGCGTGCCTTTTGAAGAAAGCACATTATTACATTCAGAAAAATTACTGTACATCTTTGAAAATGGAGCAAATGTCATTAAAGTTTGAAAAGAGAAAATAAATAATAGTACAGTATAAAAAATAATGTAGAATACCTTTATAACGCTAACCTACTTAATACAGCACTCTATAAACCGCACAACTTTTCAGAAGCAATAGCGAAATCTAAACTTAGAGATAAATCAATCCAAGTGAAACACCAGCTTTGTGAAATAAATACAAATCAACCAATAACAAAAACTATAAACAGGCTGAGAACCGGCCATCACCGGGGCATGAAAATTGTTGGAGAGGGTAGAAGGATTTATAGAAACTGTTGCAATTGCCCAGGTACACAGCTTACACCTTGTCATATCTTTGAGTGTCCAGCAATAAGTGCGAACCTGAGAGAAATTCGTGTATTACTGTCACTTGTAGACCTTTATGACGATAACATCCAACAAATCGCAAAAGCAGTTATAAGGATCCATGGAGTTATTTAGTTCGGCTAAGTCATAGACACGGCAAAAAAAAAAACTTTTCAGAAGAGAACAATAAATTTGACTGTTGAAAAAAGCTCCCTATTCTGTCTTGCAAACATAAAATTTTTTAGGAAAATTAAATTAAGATACAGTTTTTTATCTAGGTGTTCGAAAGCTTTCAGATGAAAATTAGTATCCACAGTTCTAAAAGGTACCAGATCACTCTTGAAAGTGCAACTGTTAAGCAAATCATGAAGCTAGCAGAAGTGCAGGACAATTCACTTTCTGTTGACTGAAACATATTTATTTGTGAATGACAATATATGTATTATATTGCATAATTTGTACTTTAATACTCACAGGAGTTAAAACTTATGCTGAAGTGCACTAACATACAGATTTATTCTAAATATTGGTTTGAAAAATTATGAAATGATCTTTATAATGCCAAAACCTGTATAACAAAAAGCTATGGTCGCAAGGTGTGCGTTATACCGATCTTCTACAGTATTCATGAATTACAAATGATACTTCAAGATAAAAAAGATTGATAATCAGTGGGGTAGTCAGGGGGGGAGGCATATTATTTTTACTTTATTGTAACTCAAGGGTCCCCTCCACTGCTTAATTACAAAGCCTATTTCATTACAAGAACTCATGTTCTTACTTGTAAGTTTTCCCTCATCTATTTTTCTAGAACCAGACAGCTGCAGATCGCACGTGTTTAAAAACAAGAAGATTTTAATTGGAAGAACCCTTTCAGAAAATTGAGAATTTTTGAGGTTTCTAGTTAAAAATAGTTTTTAACAGCAGAGACATTTTTTGGAATTTCTGAATTCCGATTTCAATTTTCTTCTAAGTCTAGTAATGATTATGGGTTATGTCAGGCAGATTACGTGATTACAAAGAAAACTTCAGTGTATCATCCATTTAAATTTTTCTATCACCATATTTAGTGGTCATAAAATACAATGCAACAGTGTGATCTGCTAAAGTACTCTCTGGCCTCAGAAAACAAATCAATATTTATAAGCAAATATAGTAATAATAATATTTCTGGCCTCTAAAAACAAAAATAGTTATAACATATTAACATTTACTCTACTCTTTTTTTGTAGACTATACCTTAAGTTATTTTCTTTTTCATAATGCCCACATTCTACTTCCACTTTTTAATTGATGCCAAAAACAATGAAAAATAATAGTAATTATAAAGTTAATTTTGGTTATTATTAAATTCAATAAACTAATTTCAAGGCAAGCTTGTTTTAGACTTTATATGATTTAAAATTTTTAAATAATGCAGGCATTAGATGCTTTTTATTTGTTTGTTACATATACTTGCTTTTGAAATGGACCCTATTCATGTGACGTCATTGCGGGTACTGACCGAGCCTAGCAGACGAAATTCCGGTTCTCAGTGTTATTATTGGTGGAAATTGGTTATAAATACCCGCAAAAATGGACTGTTGCCCGCACCCCGAATAGGGTCCATTGCTTTTGAATTCGAGCATATAGAAACTTGCAATATTTAGAGCAGATTAACATTAAATATAAAGTGTTCTCTGTTCATGCCCAATACAATTATATATTCTATGAGCTTAATTCACACCAAAAAGTATGAAATAAAATTAATATATGATTTCTTGATTATAACACTCAACAACTGCAGTTACTTTTAAAACCTTTATACTTAGGTTGATTCTAAAGCAGCCAACAAAATTTAAAGTAGAAATTTGAGCGACAAAGTACCAGTTGAAAAGGTAGAAAACATGATACATACCATACTGTCGAACTGTGATGATTGATCAGAAGTGGCATTCCTGCGTTCTACAACATTAGGATGATTTACTTCTACCAAGAAACTAGGAAGCCAACTAACATATTGAGATCCTACAATGGAATACATAAATAAGTCAACTCAAATCACACATTCATCTTAAATGTACATAAAATTACAAACAATTGCTTATCAGTAAATCATGATTTTAGGAATTTTTTTACAACTTAAAGAATTATGCAAATCCAATTAGTAAAACGGTTTCTACTTTTGCATTTTAAAAAATGTTATTTATCTATTTACTATTATTATTTCAGATTGTTTTTTTCTTTTTGCAATCAGAAGTTTTTATTCACGACATCTAGGACCCTCCCTCCCCACACACATAAATTATTCTTACCATTTAAATATATTTCTACAAAATAGATCATTACTTTTAAATTGCTGATTTTTAAATTCTGTAACTGGTTTCTTGAAATATCCATTTCATTTTTATATCATTAATTTTCTTATAAAAATTACATTTTCTCCTTATAATATAATTCTAAAAGAAAAAAAAACATTCAAAATTTGTTTTTATATACTGTTGGCCCCGCTGAAATGAATACTGTTGGTTCCGAGAAATATTATTCAATTAAACGAAGATCTTTAACATTGCGTCAACGGCACAGGAAATATTCGGTTCTAATGACTTGTTTTTATGTCTTTTTGTCATCAGCTTTTGTTATCAGCATTGAAAAAAAAGCTTAAAAGTTTGTGGCTGCTGTTAGGACATTGGATATACAGTCAGGTCTCAATAACTCAAAATCCCTATAAAGCGAATATTCCTTTATCACGAAGTTTCCATTGGGTCCCCAGACTCTGAGAAGGCTGTGGGAACTTCCTATAACTTGAAGCTCCCCTGGGACTGAGTTATCGAGACTCGAGTGTATTTAATACACTCAGTATTTTTCCAAAATTTAAACTTTTTAAGCTGCCTTTTCAAAGTTTTAATATTTGGATTTTTTAGTACATGTGCGAACTTATCCACATAATGATGCATTGTTGTACTGGTCTAGTATAAGAGTACTAATTAGTAATAATTAGTACTGAATAATTAGTACTGAGTACTAATTAGTAATCAATTGCTTAGCATCAATTTTATAGTTTTGTCATACTTTTTCTTAAAAAGCAAAACTTACCATCAAAGTGAAAAAATTGATTTCTTGGCTGAGTATTTGCATGTTCTGTGGCATCTCTGTCTAAAATATCTGTATGATCAAACTGAGTGATGTCATAGCTGAAATTTTTATCTACACTGTCACTCAGAGCTTTGCGACATGTTGGACAAGAAGTATCTTGTTCTAGCCAAGATCGCAAACATGAACTAAAGACAGGTGAAAAACAATCAAGTAAAAGCATCAATTTCAAAAGTCAATCTCTTACAATTTAAGAAAAAATGAAAAGAAATGAGTTGTGTGTTTATTCAAAAAGCTTTGACAAAAGGAGAGGAGTATTTGTACCAATCAAAATGAACCAATAGAGCGCCTATGGTCATATTCAACATTGAGTAGTAGAAAAGTGTAAGTTCAGAAGTCAAAATGGAATTACCAATAGTTAAATGGCTACAAAATATTGAAAATATAAGTTGCCAGTAGACATTTTATTAATAACATAAAAAGGGTCAAGGTTGTTGCTAAGAAATGTGAAAAATTTAAATCAGCAAATGAAAAAGCTGATCAGACTACTCAGACTGCAATACGAATCTCAAAACGATAATAATTTTGTTCAGTTTAATGGGTACAATTACCCTTCTCTCTATTTCGTCAAAATTCTTTTCAAACATTTAGGAGACAAATATATATTTTATAAGAAATAATCTCAACTTTTTCCAATAAATTTAAAAACCTTTCAAAAAGATGAATTTAATAACCGAGACTTGAAAAATTAAAATAGCCTATGAGGATTGATCACCCCACTTCCCTTATGTATTTTTTAAATATCTTTTTGTTAATTATAAAAATATTTTCGCTTTTAAAAGCATACAATAATCAGTTTTTCTTTCACAAATAATGTATCTTAAAACATATATAGAAAACCTGACTTTTTCCTGACAGTAATTGATTGGCAGTTAGTTAAGAAAACTAATCTATGGTCGCAATCCTTTCATTGCTAAATAACTCAGCAACAATCCATCAAAGTCTTAACACACGTTACATAGTTCTGAGTATTGTTTGTTTCTATTTTTCTGTTTATTATTTGTTTATTTATTATTTGTTAACTTAACTCTTAATTAAAAAAAATATATATGGTCCAATAAACTTAAAAAAATATACTTTGGTACAATTTGTACATTTCTTGAAGGAGAAAAAATTGAGAGCATTCACCTTTCTCTAGTTAAAAGGAAGATACAAAAGCTTTTTCTGACTATTTTTAAAGCATATTTAAAAACAATCATATTCAAAGAATCTATCATTCACAACAAAATTTGTTCAACTATGATCTCTTAGTAAATTTCTTTTTGGATAAAGAATAAGAAGATGCAAGTCATAACTCACTTATGGAACAAATGACCACAAGGAAGTTTACGTGCTAGATCTAAGTGATCCCAGCATATGGCACAGGCATCATTATTCTTTTCTAACTCTTCAGCAGTTGCCATAGGATAACTAATGAATAAAAAAAAGTAATAAATAACAACAGAATTACATTACAGTACAGAAAAAAATTACATCTATATTCCTTAAAACAGACTAACTACTTTGCTATCAACAAAGAATATATAGAAACCCCTTAGTGTAAAGGGAAAAATTAGCAGTCGCCACTAGCCACAGGGATACTAAATCAAAAGTAAAAGGCAGTTAAAAAATCATCAATTAATCTCCACCTGAAAAAACTAAATTAACGACCAGGGCTACTCAACGTCGTAGTTAGAAAGTAATACTTGGGGGAAGTCACCAAAAGCAAAGGTGGTTTGAAACCTATTTAAATTATACTTGCAAAATATTTCCAATAAAAATCCAAATACTTCTAGGATCAGGGCCCTCACATTCTCCTCCCCCACGCCCATCATTTCAAGTTTTTCCAGAGGGAGGGGGGTCAAAGGATACAAACACAATGCAATTTCATCGGAAAACAAGAAAAACCACGCCCACTTACTGTCTAAAAATTTTTCGCACGACCTCCACCGCATCTGCGCGCACGCCGCGTCAAGTCTCTTTGGACTTTCTCTAAATGGGGGGGGGGCGGCGGGGGGAGCAACGAGGAAGTAGTAAGCGAACAAAAGCTGAAGGCATCGGGTAGTGCACATCCAAAACCTAACTCCCCTTTATCAGATGGAAACGTCCGTGGCTGCCAGGCGCAACGCAAACAGACAGTACATATAAATACATTGATTTCTCAAAGCCAGGTGGCAGGAGGAAATTGCCCCCCCCCCTCCTAAATGACGGGTCTGTCAACCCCTTAATACAGCACTAGTAACACAAGGAAAACTACTTGAAACTAAACTAGTCAGAAACTTGTAAAACAAAGTTTCACTGGTTAGAGATTTAAATTGCAGTGGTTTATAAGAATTAAAAGCTTATCTACAGGACAAGCAGAAAAAAAATCAACTCAATAGTTTATCAACCAATGCAGGTTTGGACTACCCCAATATAAAAAACACTACAAACAATACATTTAATTACATACTTGCATTCCATGTGCTTCACAATCTTCAAATAGTTTTTGTATTTTTTCAAACGATGCTTGATTTCATAAAATAAACATCTCAGTTGCATTGCTATAACAAGGCTTGCCATGGACAGAAAAATGTTACCCCAGATCTATGGAAGAGAAAATGAAATCTTAGGCAAGTGTACTCGATTGGCATTGAATAATAATAATAACATTTGAAGCTGTTATTAACAGGTAAGTCCAATATTATTTAAATTTTTTATTATTATTTTTTTTTTTTACTATTCAAACAACTTTAAGTAAGTAAAGTCCATTATAAAATGTTTTTCAATTCCAAAAAATATTATATGTTCATAACATGCTTTTAAATATCAGTTATTATTTCCCAACATCAGACAGTGGACAATCAGTGAATTTCAAATTGAATTTGCAAATATTTTACTGTATTTTTCGATTTCTAAACATTGTTGAAGGATGGTTTTGAATTTCAAACAGTACTTTTATGAAGTACAACCTATTTTTAATTTTTTGCATTGCAATTTTAAGGCTTAATCTAAAATGCAGAATTTAACAAAAGTTGTGGTATTTTATATTTTGAGGTTATATATTCGGTTTCTGAGTTGAAATAAAGCTAGAATAGGAAAAGTGATCTGTGGAGTGAAATACAAGACAGAAAAAAACACTTGCAGACCTTGATGCCTTAAATACTACAGAAAACGGAATATGAAAAAAATAAAATAAAATGAAAACAATAATAGCAAAAAATAGCTTTCAGTTAAGCAGCGGCGATTTTTCTTGAAATAACTCGATTCTTCAAAACTAATTGCAAATCAAAAATGAATTTGACAAATTTATTTTTTTTACAGTGGAAGTAAATGTTAGCTTTTTTGTCGAAAATAAATATTGCTGTAAATAACTTCTTATTCAATAAGTTTTTATTTTATTTATTTATTCATTTATTTATTTAAATTAAAGTTGAAATCATAACTTTTATTTTCACCAGCATTCAATTCACAAAACAGAAACGGCAAGAATAGTGCATAGTTTTTTTCTCCGTCTTGGTACTACACGGGCAGTGAAGCACGTTTTACAGAGATCATTCACTTGTAGTAAGCGCATATGTCGCAACGCCCCAAATGGGTTTTATTTCTTACATAAGACAATGGGTTTTATTTCAATCGTTCGAAATCCGCTATCTTCTTCGTAATGCCTACATAGCAACGAATTCTAATATCAAACACACAATATTTTTATAACACAACGGTTTATTTAAGGAGATATCCTACTTCAGAAGGCTCAAAAAACCGATTTTTTTTTTTTTTTTTGGAATTTTGTTAGGATAAAAAAGAAAAAAAAAGCAATACAAGTCTAGCGAACTTTTAAGATTATTTTATTAGATGTCTGAACATGGAAGAAACATTTTTTTCGAGAATAATATTCATATGTAACCAATTTTTATGCACATTCGTTTAACTGCTGTTTGAAAGCCGCGGGACAGAAGAAGCTCGGTATTTTTATCTGAAAAAAAAAAATAATAATAACCATGTATTTTTCTTCTACATAAGCTAAAAATTTTTTAAAAAAATGAAATTTGAATGTTTTCTCGAGTTTGAAAAAAAAGTGTTTTTGTGGAAAAAAAAAATCATTTCAACACGCTGAAAAAATTAAAATGTTTTTTTTCGGGAATGCTTTTAGTTCAAAACGAAAAAAAAACAATGCTAAAAATAGCAAGCCTTCGGTTATTTTGATTGGTCGTCTAGTTTTTTCTTTTCTTTTTTTTACACTCATTCCCGCCAGTTCGGAAAAAACGAAAACTCTAGAAAACGGACTTAGAAGTTTTCGGTTAAAAAAATAAAATAAAAAAAAAAACACAGCACGTTCAAGAATTCAATAAATTGTTTGGAATGACCGTCGAACTTTTTTAAGTACATAACTCGGAGTTATTCGACCGAGGGAAGGGGCGTGCGCCCTAACTGACTGAGCGCGCGTATACGTACTCGATACCCCACTGCATTCAGTGATGTATCGCTGGGAATATTTCGAATTAGCCTATTTTACTTTGCCTACACATTCTTAGATAAAGAATATACTTAAGCATAAAAAAAATCGATATTTTGAGCTTTATAAAATAGGATCCAGTCTTAATTGAACAAGAGCTAGCAACGTCGAAGAAATAACAATTTTAAGATGCCTGGCTCTTTAATATAATGCTCCTCTAAGAAGCATACCGGGTGTCTGGCGGCTGAGAGTGGTTGCGTTTTTTACTGCGCATTACCCTTGTACTGGGAAAAAAAAAAGTGATTTTAAAAGTCATGTTTGGACAATTCTTATGTCAAATGAATCATGAAAAAATAAGTTTTTGACCTCACCCTTTCCGATTTTAACAAAAATTGATGTGAAGGACGCACATGTCAAGATAAATAATCCTGCCCAGTTTTAGATTCCTATTTCAAAAATTTGACGAAATACAGAGCTGTTAGAAAACGAAAAAAAAAAAAAAATACACGCAACTTCTTTTCAAACCACAGTAGAATAAACATTCAAAAAGAATTGTGAAAGCCGAGAAATAGACCTTTCTATTTACATATTACATGGCATACTTACGACAAGTTTGAGTTTCCAATTGCTCCACTTGACTTTTTATTATGGTAACAAAAAAATTTGCGACTTTCAACTAGAAGGGGGCAAAGCCAGGAACTTTTCAGCACCCTTACGTATTAAGAAGAATTTACATATTCGCAGCTTTGTAACGAAATTGATCTCCAAACTGGAGACTGACTAGAATGGAATATTCACGAATGTTCCTGACCAATCTAATAGAGGACTCGGCACGTTCTTGTGTTTGGAATCTACTTGAAACACATAACATGATCCGTCGCAGCCACATAGTTATGAAAGCTTTCCAACATTAAAAATAATTCACTTTCTCATTAAAAATTGAAATAATAAATTATTATTATTATTTATTTTACTTTTTTACAAATAATGGTATCATTAAATTAGAATAATCAACGCAACAACGCACAAAATTTGCAAGAATCTGCAGACACGGGTTTCGAGACAAAAAGGAACGGGGCTTGATTTTACACTGTCTATTGTTTGACCATGTTGCTTTTCTCGCATAACTTTTCTTCTTAACGCTCACAATTCTTTGTATTGAAAAAGGGGGTTCCTTGCAGCGCCGAAACACGTGTCTGCAGATTCTTGCAAATTTTGTACTTTATTACGTTGATTATTCTGATTCGATTTTTTAGCACAAAGGTATTTATTCTGCTGTTAATGGTTTCATCAATTAAAAATTTAAAAAAAAGTACTTAATAAGAAAAAAAATCATACCAACATATGCAAATGATGAAAGAAATCAACCACCAGAGCAGCGAGTTCGAAACATAATTCAGTATAATATACATAAGAAGCTCTTTTCTCCCACGCTCCCTCATGCGTAGCATCCAATAAATATATTGCATACCTGCGGAATGGGAAGGAAACATACATCAAGTAACACATAGCACACACATTGTTTAGATTACAAATCACTGCATTTTAAATAACACGCATTGTTATGCGTTACAAACAAGTATTTACTTCAACTACGACAACTAGACCACGAAAAACTATTGCTTATTAACATTGCAAACAAAAATGTGTTCCGGTTTTGAAAAAGATTTAGATATACATTTTAATGAATAGAGCCCGGAATATATGCAATTGCTTATGTGTTTGATTTTCTTTTGACGTTAATACGTATAACTGCACAAAAAGAGCAGAAATTAAAATAACTGCATGTTACTGCGTTTTTCACCCACTTTTAGATATTTTTGCATGAAGAACGATTACAAAAACTATTAAGCTCTTCACAAAGAGCATTATATGAGATGTTTCATTTTCGTGAATAAAAATTTTTCAGTGCATGTAGTTTTAATTTTTAATGAACAAATTAGGAATTTTTAGTGCATATTTTAATGACTTTAATCTGTATATAATCGGAGCTCTACTAATGAAATAAAGTACCACTTCTTCTTTAATTATAGACTTTCATTGATTTCGCATTTAGCACACTCTGAAAATTATATCCCAGTAAATTCTGGCGCATGTCGCTCCTTTATAACCATACTTTTATTTTGATAGAGTAGGTTATTACAACTACACTCTCAGTGAAAAAATAAGCAATCTATGGAGAAATGGTTATAAAATAAAGAAAATAATTAAAAAAAACGCATTGAAATTTTCACGGGTTTGGGGGACAACAGCAGATAGGGCAAAGCCACACGAAATAGCAGAGAATATTAACAAATAGTTTTCAAGAAAACAATACAAACAATAATGTACCAAAATAGTGCTGAAGTGCATTTTTGCAAAACAGTAGGGTTGTGTAACCACACCTACTAGAGATACACTCATTTAAAGAAATTTGGAGCAAAGAAAGGATGAAATGAAAACTAAATAAACGTAACATTCAACGCAACGGAAAGAAAAAGCAACAGCTGAACTGAATCTATTTTTGTTGCACTACACTGCTATGTGAGTATTACGGAAATGCTCCTTCTCTATCTCTATCTCTACTAATAATAAAGCTGAAGGTTTGTCTTTCTTTCTGTCTGTCTGTCTGTTACGCGCGTAGCGCCAAAACCGTTCGGTCGATTTTCATGCCACTTGGCACAAAATTAGTTTGTAGCATGTAGTTTTGCACCTCGAAGCGATTTTTCGAAAATTCCATTTCGTTCTTTTTCTATTCGAATTCTTAGTGGAAATTCGATAAAATAGGGAAGAAATATTTCATACACATTTTCAAGTCTTATGTCATTCGAAAGCTTGAAATTTTCTGCACAAAATGAAGTTTTTTCGAAGTTTCTACGATCATCAGGAGAGCTGTAACAATTGTTTTTAGAATCCCGGAATTCAAGGCTTACCTTCAGTAAAGCAAGCCAAACGATTCTAAAATGGTTGGGCTCGAGAATAAAATTTGTTTGAAAAGAGAGATAAAATGAATTATTTTATCAACGGAAATCAACTTTTCATGTTGTTACCATGGTTACGTGTTCATACTTATTTTTGTTTCGTTCTTTTTCCAGCGTTGCCAGACGTAGTATTTTTGATACTACGGTAGTATTTTTTCGGCCCAAATAAGGAGCGTAGTATTTTTCTGGCAACCCTGTTTCCAATATACTAATGACTTAATTAAAAGATTTGGCGGATTTTTTTTTTTTTTTTTTCATTTTCATAGATTTCGCATTTCAGCAATATTGATTTTGGCAACGTTTGGAAATAGTAGTAGGCGCGTCTATCGCCCATTTAGCGAGAAAGGGGTACCCAAAGCACAAAGATTAACCAAATATCGTATAAATTGCGACATTGCAACGTTCTTTTTAAAGTGTTTCATTTCGGAAAATGTATTGTTTTGCTTTTAAAGCTAGGAAAGGAAACTTTCTTCTTCTTTCAAATTTTGGTAAGATTTCTGTTGGTTTCTGTGAGCAACAAAATTGTTCTTATTTTCTCTTTTGGCTTATTTTTGTGCATCTCCCCTTGGGGTTTCATTTGAATGTCACAATGGGATGCTTTACCCCTTTTATGGAGTAAATCAGTGTTAATTTCAATGCAGATGAATTGGCGCGACCACTTGGCGATATATCGCCAAGCCTTTGGTCGCCAAGTATTTGTCGCCAATTTGGCGATTTTTTATATTTTTTTTGGGGGTTCAATTTGGCGCTATTGGCGATATTTTGCGAAAAATCCACTGAATGATGTTAAAATCGGCGATATTTAGGAGATTAATCATTGTAAAACATTTTTTTGCATTGTTTCGTGGCAAACTAGGGATATAAATGTTTGAATTGTTATCTTGCTCCCTCCAAGCACTATTTTAGCACTTAAGGCATCTACTAAGAAATGTACACGTAAAAGGAAGTAGTGTAGGGCCCATACCAAATTTTTATGTCATACTTTGAAGGAATTGTAGTTGAATTATAACTAAAACAGAGTATTTTTTCTGCTATATCAATTATTTTACAAATGAACTTTTAATTTTATACCACGGGCAAACCGTGCGGGTACCGCTAGTCATTTATATAATCTGGGAGCAACTGGTTTTCCGTACGATTTTTGTGATACAATTATAGGAGTTGGTTTTCCTGAAAGGTACTAGCACTGAGAATACGATTTCGGATGTTGATACCCTCAAAAATAGTTCAAAAGAGCGTGGGAGGGGGGGGGGGGACGGCGGCTAAAGTTACAACAAATGGGGCTTCCTTAAAATACCCATATCTTCATTCTTTCTTGATTTACAACCAGTTTTCAAAGCTTAAAATTATTAAATCTACCTAATAACCACATTATAAGCCATAAACGTCTGAACTCAAATTGCTGACAATTGATTCAAAGCAATTAGGAGCTCCTTTTTCAATATAAAAGATGAGAGTCTATGAATGAAAAGTCATTTGGCAAAGGATGTGTTTTTCATTGAACTGGAGTTTCTTGCAAACAAATGAGTCATTTGGACAATAAGGAGGTACGGTATACGCCCAAAATGTCGCGGCCGAAATGTCGTGGGCCAAAATGTCGCGGCCAAAATGTCGCTGGGAAAAAATGTCGGGGGCCAAAATGTCGCGGGTCAAAATGTCGCCGGTCCAAAATGTCGCCGGGCCAAAATGTCGCGGTCTAAAATGTCGCTGGTCAAAATGTCGCCAGTCCAAAATGTCGCCGGGCCAAAATGTCGCGGTCTAAAATGTCGCTGGTCAAAATGTCGCCGGTCCAAAATGTCGCGGTCCAAAATGTCGCGAGCAAAAATGTCGAAGGTCCAAAATGTCGTGGGCCAAAATGTCGTGTGTCCGAAATGTCGCCGGTCCAAAATGTCGCGTGTCCGAAATGTCGCCGGTCAAAAATGTCGCGTGTCCAAAATGTCGCCGGTCAAAAATGTCGCGTGTCCAAAATGTCGCCGGTCAAAAATGTCGCGTGTTCAAAATGTCGCCGGTCAAAAATGTCGCGTGTTCAAAATGTCGTCGGTCAAAATTGTCGCGTGTCCAAAGTGTCGCCTGTCCAAAATGTCGCCGGTCAAAAATGTCGCCAGTTCAAATGTCGTCAGACAAAAATGTAGAAGATCCGACATTGATAGTACCAAAAATTAAATTATATGAAAAGGCTTTTTTAGACCAAATTAGCAAAAGATTGCTAATTGCTGTTGAGGAACGTGTGCGTTAATGATAGAATGGACTAAAATTTTTGAAAAATACTAAAAAAAAAATTACCCTTTCGGCTTGTAACCGTTTCGAGCGTTTTCCAAGAAACAAATAGTTATCAAACAAGCGTCCGTTATTTATTTACAATAGCTTATTTCACCCTGACTCGCTATCTACCAACTTAAAAACGAATAGATTAGCAGCTCAAGCCAAGTTTAATTGATATCGAAAGGAAAATTTATGTGTTAAAAAAGAAGTTGAAGAAATGTGAAATGAATAAGACAGATATACAATGTTTGACATTTGTTTTTGTTAAAATTTCTTACATGATCGAAAGCAAGTCTATATAATTTAAGTGATAGAGGTGTTTTTATTTTCTTCTTTATAAAATGTGTAAAAGAAAGTATTGGATCAGTGAAAAATTGTCAATTTGGAAGAATTTACACGTTCTGATGTGTGTTGAATTCAATTTTATCGTTTATTTTTTTGGGGCGACTCTACCACAAAACTTACTGCGTAAATTGGAATGAAATTCGGTACATACATATACCAACGAATATGTGGTTCAGTGCTGATTGGTTTTTGCCGCTAGTTCTTCCAAGTTTTTACATGCAAGAATGTAATGGAACGTTTTCAGCATAGCGTGATTACTATGTCTGAAGAAGGTTCAGACGAAATCAAATAAAAATTGGCCCATAAGAAGCCTTCAGAAGATACGCCACATCATCGAGGAAGCAGAGCAATTGAACTTTTTATTTTTCATTATTTGTGAGTGATGTATATCAAGAAGTAATGCAAGTATTCAGACAAAATTTTGTTTGTAGAAGAATCTTAAAGGTAGAGATGCTTATTCATTTCTGGCGTTAATCAGCTCAGACATAGTACTGTACCTTCGTTACAATCAGTATTTAAATGTGGAGTTGAATATAATACCATTTTTTCTCTTGAAATTTCACCTCCCCTTCCACCACTTAGTTGTTACAAAGAAAGCAATAATTACATGAACTAATTTGATTTCAAACGTCCCCAATAACTCTTAAAGAAAATGTTCTAGAAGAAAATTGCCGGCTACGCGGTGATTAAACGGTATTCCGTTTTTGCAAAAGGCAAAAAAAAAAAAAAAAGCCTTTACAGCAAATTTATTTGTTTAATTTCTTAGTGTGAAAAAAAGAAATAATCCTAAATATACTTTAAAAAAAAACTAAAAAATACGCTTTTAGAGTAAATCAAATTCAAAAGAAGATTTTGAAAACTGTTGAATATCCGCTAAGTTTACTTGCACTTATAATATGCATTTTGTGGACGATCGATGCCCTACTCAGAACTAATGGCAAATGCACTTATTATGCATCAACATGCAATATAGTTTAGCCTTTAGTAATAATAATGGTTTTTAACATATTACTTTTACGTTTGTAAAGAACGTGAATTTTATCTTTGACTCACAAGGGGACCTTACAGGTTATCACTCACCGATTTTGATGAGTTTTATATATTACTAGCGGTACCCGCACGGCTTTGCCCGTGGTATAAAAGTAAAAGGTCATTTGGTAATGAATTGATATCGCAGAAAGAATACTCAATTTTAGTTATAATTCAACTGTAGTTTTTTAAAAGTATGTTATAAAAATAAGCCAAAAGAGAACAAAGGAACAATTTTGTTGCTTACAGAGACATGAAAAAGCAAACACCTTAAAAAAATATGGTAGCATTTGAGTACTGTCATGCAATAATATGTTTCTCTGAGAAGGAAACATATTTAATCAGGTATTTATCATACGCAAATAATTTTTTCTACTCTCGAAAACAAAAATAGTTGCGTAGCAACGTACCTTGGAAAATTTCAATTATTGAAGGTTCTTGACGCTATTTAAAAAGTCGCCAATTTGGTAGCTAATTTGGGATACCTGGGGTAATTCTGAACCCCTATCCTTTCCATAAATAAAGAAACTTACGTAATCTCACTTTTGTGAAAGAGAAATTGTCGCCAAATGTTGAGGTATTCTCTATGAAGCTGATTACTTTTTTGGCAATCTGAAATCAAATTGAATATTATATTTGGCGCTAAATGTACATCATTCCGTATGGCGTTAAAATAATTTCCAATATTGCAGTATATCATAGCAAATAGTATGGACATGAAAACGAACTATTGATTGGATGTTTGGCGAGAAAATATAGTAACATACTTTGATTGAAAACAGCAATAGATAAAGAACAAAATAGTGTTCGCCTGGAAAATAATGCATGACATCTAAGCCTCTACAAATCTAAAGAAGTTCCGAAATATGAAACTGAATCTCATTTGCTTTTAAAAAAAGATTAATCTGTTAATCAAATACCTTTTTTATTTTTTATACTTGAGATAGTTATTGGGAAAACTTCCATTATTGAGGGCTCTTGGCGCGATTCAAAAGATCGCCAAATTTACGGTAGCAAGCAATTCCAACTATCTGCCAGAGAGTTGAGTTGATACACTAAATACTCGATTGGATTGATGAAAGCCTTCGAAAATGGCGTTTTAAATTGAAATTACAGAGACAAAATCAGGTCTAAAATTGAGATAAAAAAATAACTACTCATCGGATTTTGTTGAAACTGGTCTCTAAACTTTCCCAGTACCAAAAGGAACAAACGGTGAAAATTTCAGGCAAATCTCCCGGGTAGTTTCTGAGATCTTAGGGAACACACACATATACACATTTACCAACATTCATTTTTATATATATAGATGTAGAGGGACCCACCCTAAGTATTTTAGCAAAAATATATTCCTCAATGCGCCTTAGTTTTTGAGATATAACGATCCAAAGTTCAGCTCGAAGTTGTTACAGAGGTACGGTTGAGCAGTGGGCACAACAGCGGCCGTAGCCCAGTGAGCAAGGTCCCCCACTCCGACCACTGGAGGTCTGGGGATCGAGTCCCGTGAATTAACAATATTAAAAATTGAAAAAAAAAAAAATATTTTCTGAATGAATAAATAAATAAAATAAAAATTAATAATTAAACGATTTTCCATTAACTATCGAATTTTTTTCGATATTAAAGAAAAAAAAATACGTCACGGGACTCGATCCCCAGACCTCCAGCGGCCGAAGTGGGGACCTTGCTCACTGGGCTACGGCCGCTGTTGTGACCACTGCTCAACCGTACCTCTATAATAACTTCGAGCTGAACTTTGGATCGTCGTTATATCTCGGAAACTAAGGCGCATTGGGGCATATCCTTTTGCTAAAATACTTAGGGTGGGTCCCTCTACATCTATATATATAAAATCAAAGTTTGATGACATCATGGGTTCGGGTCAAACGCTCTCCTGGAAAATTTACGCAATGTACGATTATGAAAATTGGTACAAAATTGGACCGCATACTGATGATATGCAAGACGTAGCCGAAATTTTTAAATTCGCCCTAGATTTTTTTAAATTTAATTAAAACTATATAATTAACAGCGTATTCCTCCATTTTTTTGTACTTCGTGTAACATTATTTATGAATGGCAACAGTTAAGACTTTTAAAAATCTTACGAACAAGATATATTCTCGCGATGATAATTATTATTATTAAAATACATTAAGTTGGTGGATGCTGATAAAAGGATAACATTTAAATATAGATGATGATTGAAAAGTTATTACTGTATATTCCTTACGGTATTTTTACAAAAACATAGCACTACAAAGGATTTTTTGCGATTGAAGTGAAGGCAATTGCCTCTGTCTTTTCATGTGCTATTATTTTGTTCTTAAAGTAAGTAATCCCATTTATTTTTCAGCTTCATTTTTAATCTTTGCTGGGTTTATGATGTTTTATTTATTGTTTCCTTATTTCTTCAAAGCCTCATTGAAACTACCTATCAGGCTTTTGGTGATACCATGAATTATTTTGTCTCTTTAATGAATTTTGAAAAATAATATTGACTGAAGTTTCTATGGAAATCAAGAGTAATCAGCTGAATAATAAAATTATAATATTAAAAGTTTAAAAATTTTGAAGCTCGCCAAATCAAATTTAGCTTTAAATGCTGCATTAGCATGTAACATAACCCGCAAAATAAATATATCGAGTATTTGTTAAAGGTTGAAAGCTTCATTAAAAAGGAAAATTAGAGAAAGAGAAGGATGTTCATGGCCTAAACATTTGGCGACAATTGAAAAAAAGAAAACCTGCCAAAAATCTCAGTTATTAAAATATTCTCAAAAGCATTACTGAGAAAGAATTTTCCCCGTGTTCTTCAAGATATTGATACCACGATCATTTCAAAAGTATCATTGTGTGTAAAAAAAAAAAAAAAAAAAAAAAATCCGCCAAACGAATTTTTGACGACCGAAAATCATCAAAAATTTTGAGGTAACTATAGTTCCCTCAAAACTTTTGCTGATTTCTTTTTAAATATTTTTGTAAGACATTAAATATTGCCAAAAATAAAAGCAATTATGGTAGATTTCTTGCCTAATTGGCATGCTCGACGTTATAATAATTTCTCTAAATGTTTCTCTAAGATTAAAAATAAATCTTCAAGTTAATGAAATAGGTCATTAACTAAAACTAAAATTTCGTCGAAATGGAAAATTATTTTAAAAAAAAGGTACTCACGTTTTTTCTCCACTGCAGTTACAGATTGGGCGGTTAAAACAGATTTGGGGTTTTTTCTTTGTTTTGCGGCGGTTGTTTCTACGCGCAAGCAGTTATTTAACCCCCCTCCCCCCAAAGAAAGCGCCAAATAAACCGCTAAAGCTTTTTTTAACCGCCAAATTTGTAGCTGCGGCGAATTTAATACGTAAGTACCGAAAAACATAATATAATAAGCATTGTTAAATATAGTAAATTTCGCCAAGCCAGAAGGTATTCGTATTTTTAGAGCTTGAATGAGCTACTTTGCGGTGATTTAAGATATTAGCTAAAGATGTGAAATATAACAATTTTGCGAGGACAAAGCAGATGTCTTTTTTTCTTTTGCAAACTTTGGCGAATTTACACAACAAGTTTTCATTGTTCTTGCAGCTCAGAGCAATTAGCTTATTCGGGGGTTATGGATACAGCGACAGCAGCAATGATCGTTTAAATTGAACCACGGGCAAAGCCGTGTCGGGTCACTCTAGTAATATATAAAACTCATCAAAATCGGTGAGTGACAACCTGTAAGGTCCCCTTGTCAGAGTTACATACTTACAAACAAACAAACAAAAAACAAACAAACCCACATGTGAAACTAATAAAAGCGTATTAAAAAGGAAGAAATTTAGCGTCCAAGGGCCCTAGTACAGCCCTGAATAAACTATGGCATTATTTTGGTACTTAAATAATTTAAGCGTTAGAAGAAATCAATTTAGTTACATTTTTGTTAATAAATTAAGCTAATTTTCTAAACTGTTACGTTTAAAAAAAGTTACTAAACAGGTGTATTTATCATATCGTGATAAGCTTATTAGTAAACTTGAGCTACATAATTAAGCTGCATTGAATTTGTGAATTGCTGGAAACATTAAATCTGTACTATGCACTTAGTGTCATTTAGGAACGGCTATATTTTGGACTGGAAACATTTTGGACCGGCGGCCTTTCGGACCGGCGTTATTTTGGACCGGCGACATTTTGGCCCGGCGACCTTTTTGACCGGCGACATTTTGGCCCGGCGACATTTTGGACTGGCGACATTTTGGACCGGCGACATTCTGGCCCGGCGACATTTTTGATTGGCGACATTTTGGCCCGGCGACATTTTTGACCGGCGACATTTTGGCCCGGCGACATTTTTGACCGGCGACATTTTGGCCCGGCGACATTTTAGACCGGCGACATTCTGGCCCGGCGACATTTTGGCCCGCGACATTTTGGGCAGACGATATTTTGGACCGGCGACATTTTGGCCCGCGACATTTTAGCCCGCGACATTTCGGCTCGGCGACATTTTGGACCGGCGACATTTTGGCCCGCGACATTTTAGCCCGCGACATTTTGGCTCGGCGACATTTTGGACCGGCGACATTTTGGCCCGCGACATTTTAGCCCGCGACATTTTGGCTCGGCGACATTTTTGCCGCGACATTTTGGCCCGCGACATTTCGGCCGCGACATTTTGACCCCAAACCAGGAGGTACCCCCCCCCCCCCCCTCGATTTTGGAAAGAGAATATGAATGCACATATGAATTTTGTGAACGTATTTATTCCTCTACCATATGCATTTGATTTGTACTTTTTGCCCAAGCCTATAGTTTAGAGGGGGGGGGGTGGAAGCATACATGTGTTACATATATTATTGGTATGTTTTCCCTCACAAGAATTTATAGTATTTTTTCCAGCCCATTAAAATAGCGACCGGGGACCAACCTTTTTTTTTTTCAGAAGCAGTGGTATGCACAGAAATTTTGTGCTCAGCACAAATGACTACCATCCTCTCACCGTATTGTTTACCCCCCTCCCCTGCACATATTTCACTCCTTATCCAACGATTTTCAATTATAAGCCCGTTTTGGTAACGTAAGAGTGTTTGTTAAAACCCGAAAATTTTCCCAAATGACAGGAAAAATAAGGTTATCTTTGAGGACATTGGGAACTGGGCTTCTCCCAGAAATTTTTCGAAATCGGCACGTTTACAACGATAAGTACGCTATCGTATCATCCTTCGCTCCGATTTTCTATTTAACCGATATCGTTTCGTATGCGAGCTTTTTTTTCACGTTCCTTCCAAAAAAAAAAATCTGGTATGGACCCCACACTACTTCCTTTTACGTGTAAATTTCTTAGTAGTTGCCTTAAGTGTTAAAAAAGTGCTTGGAGTGAGCAAGGTAACAATTCAAATATTTACTCCCCTAATCTGCCACGAAACAATGCAAAAAATATTTTGCAATGGTTAATTTTCTAAATATTGCTGATTTTAATATCATTCAGTGAATTTTTTGCAAAATATCGCCAATAGCGCCAAGTTGAACCCAAATTCAAAAAACAATTTTTTCGCCAAATTTGTCGCCAACTTGGCGATATGTCGCCAAGTTGGCGTCAAACACTTGGCGACCAAAAGCTTGGCGACATATCGCCAAGTGGTCGCGCCAATTCATATCACTTGAGTCTGCATTGAAATTAACACTGATTTACCCCAAAAAAGGGGTAAAACACCCCCTTGGGAACATTCAAATGCAACCACAAGGGGAGGTGCACAACTAGACCATCCTCAGAGCCTACATACCAAGCTAGAAGCTTCTACGGCATATAGTTTTTGAGTTATGCGACCCACATACATACATACGCACACACGTACATACAGACGTCACGAGAAAACTCGTCGTAATTAACTCGGGGGTGGTTGAAAAAAATTTTTCGGCTGCTTATATGTTGGTAGGTACATATGCACGTGCTGACAGGTCAAAAAAACTAAGGAATTTTCATTCGGGGGTGAGCAAAATCAAAATTTAGACTCAAATTTGAGTGATTTTTTTTTCGCGATCACAATACTTCCTTTACTACGTAAAAGGAAGTAAAAAAATCTGGTATGGACCCCACACAATTTCCTTTTACGTGTAAATTTCTTACTAGTTGCCTTAAGGGTTAAAAAAAGTGCTTGGAGTGAGCAAGGTAACAATTCAAATATTTATTCCCCTAATCTGCCACGAAACAATGCAAAAAATATTTTGCAATGGTTAATTTTCTAAATATTGCTGATTTTAATATCATTCAGTGAATTTTTTGCAAAATATCGCCAATAGCGCTAAGTTGAACCCAAATTCAAAAAACAATTTTTTCGCCAAATTTGTCGCCAACTAGGCGATATGTCGCCAACTAGGCGATATGTCGCCAAGTTGGCGTTAAACACTTGGCGACCAAAAGCTTGGCGACATATCGCCAAGTGGTCGCGCCAATTCATATCACTTGAGTCTGCATTGAAATTAACACTGATTTACCCCAAAAAAGGGGTAAAACACCCCCTTGGGAACATTCAAATGCAACCACAAGGGGAGGTGCACAACTAGACCATCCTCAGAGCCTACATACCAAGCTAGAAGCTTCTACGGCATTTAGTTTTTGAGTTATGCGACCCACATATATACATACGCACACACGTACATACAGACGTCACGAGAAAACTCGTCGTAATTAACTCGGGGTGGTTGAAAAAAAAATTTCGGCTGCTTATATGTTGGTAGGTACATATGCACGTGCTGACAGGTCAAAAAAACTAAGGAATTTTCATTCGGGGGTGAGCAAAATCAAAATTTAGACTCAAATTTGAGTGATTTTTTTTCGCGATCACAATACTTCCTTTACTACGTAAAAGGAAGTAAAAAGGAAAGGAAGTGGATGAATGGTTATCGGGTCGATGAGAAAGAATGACAGGTTCTCTCCGATAAAAATGGTCCGATGAACGATATCGGTTTTACGGAGAGGACACAATTGTCATTGAATCAGAATTTAAAAAAGCGTATAGCACTTATTGATGCAGTTTGCGTTAGCCATTATCGGATACTGACAATCGTGCAGGACCGTCGTTTCAAAATTTTTCCAGGGAGGGGGAGCAAAGGGTGTGTACACAATTTAAATTTGCCGAAAAATAGCAAAAACCACGCCTACT
This sequence comes from Uloborus plumipes, assembly GCA_038373865.1. Taxonomy (NCBI): domain Eukaryota; kingdom Metazoa; phylum Arthropoda; class Arachnida; order Araneae; family Uloboridae; genus Uloborus; species Uloborus plumipes. Next base: position 84,235 of record JAXGGA010003152.1, read on the forward strand.
TACATGCAAATACATTGACTTCCCAAAGTCGGGGGGGGGGGGGGGGCTGAACCCCGAAATGACTGGATTGCAATCGTGTGAAAACAAGAAGTTCTGTCAAGAACTAAACGAGCCTACTTTCCCGTACACCGACATCGGCATTCTAGCCTCTGATCAATATTTCCTTGATTACACAGGCCAACAAAAAAAACCTTTTTGAAAACTTTTTTAATTTTAATAGCTGATCTTGATAGATTTTTATGTGCTGAATCCAAATCTGCTTGTAGTTTTTATGTATCACCCTTAGTTTCCAAGCAAAATGTATTTTATTATATAGTCTAATACCCATTTACAGTATATAGGGAAATCAATGAAACACTGTAGAATCGTAAAAATGGTTTGTATTTACAGTAAAATACTTGGAATAGTAATTTTATGTGATGATACAAGGTTCACTTGTCAACTGGAATTGCTTTATATTTTCTTTCCCTTTTTTCCTTGAAGCTTCTTGTGTAGCTTTTCCTGCGATGAATAGCTTGCTGAACTTCCCGGTGAAGTGACCAACAGTAATCCCCCATCATGTATAGTAGCATGTGTTTCAGCAGTGCTGCCAACATCATCTTTGTTCATTAGACCTATTTTTTCATGTTGGGCGCGTTCAGAGTACGCGCCCGAGTTTCCCGGGAAGCCCGGGTTCTTCCCAAAGCGTTCAGAGCTGCCATTTGGAACGCCCGAGCTTCCCAAATGCTGTCCAGAGTAGACGCCCGAGCTTCCCGGGCTCAAGCACAAGCAGCCCAGGAAATTTAGCTGGGCAGATAAGTCACGTGTTTGGGCGTTTAGCAAAGGAAGATGCTCATTGGCTGAAATTTATTGCACTTTCGTCTGCTAGGATTTACGAAAAGTGACTAAAACAAAATCTTGAAAATAAACACACAATGGGGTCAAAAATACGCACGCTATCTGCTGTGATGAATCTGAAAGGATATATTTCCTTGAGAATCGGTCATTGCTGGAACAATCCTGTTAGATAAGCGAGATCGATGAAATTCTTTACTTACTGTTAGGCCTATTTCATCGTAAATTCCTTCACTTGAAATAACGTATTTCTCATTAAATTCGATAAGTCATTTCGATCCCACGCTGAACCATGACGGTAGATGAACAATAATTGCCGCCAAGGTTAAGAATGGTATCATTTTGGGCCGAAATATAGGAGCGAATGCAGGATAGTTCCTGCATTGACCGCCGCGTAACTTTCTGCTGTTGTGTCCGCCATTTTGTTTCTTCTCGAAAGGCACAAGTGCTGTCCAGACCACAACTTCCCGGGCTCGGCTCGGGCAGCTATTTATGACGTCACGGCTTAAATGCCCGGGCGGCCCAGGCGAATACTCTGAACGCAGCCGTTATCTTAACTATGAAAAAGCTGTTAAATTCTAAAAATGTTTCTTTATTTCATGAATGTAACTATAAAATGTGAATAAATGGTGGGTGATACAACTTTTTAAGCATCATATTTGGATTCAGCAACCTAAACAACATAAGAATAAGGTATTTTCATTAAAAAAGTTTTTTCATCGTTGGCCTGTGTTATCTGTGACTGAAAATTATGTCAAACATACCTTTTTAGCACTTAAAGCTGATTTCTAAACGCAAAATATACCCCTCTCATCAGATAAAATAGACACATAAAAAGTAAATAAATGAATAACTTAAGTTTTGTTGCACCTTTTAAAGAATGTAACTGTTATAGTTCTTCCGTAGAAAAATTAATCGTTTTCAAAGAAAAAATTAAAAGTACAAAACATAAAAACATTTTATCAAAGAAAAAAAAAAAAAACTCGTTCGTTAATGAAATGTCTCGAATTTTATTTTTAATCCGTTGCCAGTTGTTAAATATAAATAATAAAGAATAAAATGCTCTAGTGAATGAAAAATTTTTGTTACAAAAAAATCGTCTGCCAAATAAATAAATATATATATATATATATATATATTAGGGTGAGTCGAAAAAATCGATTTTTTTATTTCGAAATCGCATTACCTCTCAAAAGTTGTGGTTTAGTATCCACAACTTGGGAAAAATAAGAAAAAAATTCTAAGTTGATGTCTTCGGTTCGCGCATGAGGCTCAAAGTTGGAAAAAATATGTTAAAAATGGAAATTTTCAAAAGGAAAAAATAAAAAAAAAATTGTAACTTTTTATAATGCAACTGCCATAAGCTGTAAATATTTTGTGTATTTTTAATCTAAAAAAATATTTTATAGCTTTTACATACGATCATTAGTTTGCACATAAGCCTTAAATTGGGCTAAAATCGCCTACAATGTCAAATTTCGAAAATATCGATTTTTTTATTTCGAAATCGCATTACCTCTCAAAAATTGTGGTTTGGTATCCAAAATTTGGGAAAAATAATAAAAAAAAATCTAAGTTGACTCCTTCGGTTCGCGCATGAGGCTCAAAGTTGAAAAATATATGCTAAAAATGGAAATTTTCAAAAAATAATTTGAAAAAAAAAGTAATTATTTTCTATCGAATCTGATTCAAATTGTTTATAGATAACATAATTTGAACCGAAAAATATACACATAACTTTTAGAAGATACATTCTGTTTGTGCATAAGGTTCAAAATATGAAAAAAAAAAGTCAAAAACTGAACCAGAACGCACTACGTCGGCACTGTGCCGGTATATTTTTATTCTACAGCCGACGTGTCTAGACATTACACATATTCTAGGAGACAGTTCGAAGTCCCTGCAGTCTGCACTCCCTTTGGTTGTCACTTAGTCAGCTAGACCCGCCAAACAAACAGTATCTTTAATTAGCAACTGAAAGTGGATCAAAAAGTACAGCGTGTTTAGCTTTGGGTGAGTTTTTTTTTTTTTTTTTTTGTAACTTTATAGCATATTTTTATGCTCAAGTTTTGTTGTACTGTTCTCCGTTCTCCGACTAATAAATAATGGAACCCCGGAAAACTTCCAAACGTTTAATTGTTTGTCCGTTTTTTGGTGCACCGAAACGGTTAAGTCAAAGTGTTTCACCCACATGTGCAGATGTGTTGTTAACTTGTTTTGAAGAAAAATCGCAATCTGTAAAAGGCGAACCTTTTTCAAGGATTTCAGATTGCATATCTGCTTAAATAGAAGAAATTTACTGCAAAGCTTCTATACCAATGTACAGTGGTAATACCAATGTGCGTTCTATACCAATGTACAGATGTATAGTGTACATCTACAAGAGATTGTCTTTTTAGCACAAGAACACGAAAAATTCATTGCACACTTGAAAGAAGCAACGTCAAAAAGTTTAGACTTCGCTTAATTAACAAAATGATTGAGTTTTGTCTTCAAGTACAATTTATCTTTATCACGACTAAATGACTTTCTCAAAGTGTAGTATTATGGTAATTCTTTATCAATTTTACAATACGTGCATGACTGACAGTTGGTATAGAAGCTTTGCAGTAAATTTCTTCTATGAGCTATGCAATCTGAAATCCTTGAAAAAGGTTCGCCTTTTACAGATTAGGATTTTTCTTCAAAGCAAGCTAACAACACATCTGCACATGTGGTTAAAACACTTTGACTTAACCCATTCGGTACACCAAAAAACGGAAAAATAATTAAACGTTTAGAAGTTTTCCGGGGTTCCATTATTTATTATTCGGAGAACGGAGAACAGTATAACAAAACTTGAGCATAAAAATATGCTATAAAGTTACAAAAAAAAAAAAACTCACCCAAAGCTAAACACGCTGCACTTTTTGATTCACTTTCAGTTGCTAATTAAATGCTGTTTGTTTGGCGGGTCTAGCTGACTAAGTGACAACCAAAGGGAGTGCAGACTGCAGGGACTTTGAACTGTCTCCTATAGAATATGTGTAATGTCTAGAAAAGTCAGCTGTAGAACAAAAATATACCGGCACAGCGCCGACATAGTGCGTTCTGGTTCAGTTTTTGACATTTTTTTTCATCTTGAGCCTTATGCACAAACAGAATGTATCTTCTAAAAGTTATATATAATTTTTTGGGTTCAACTTATGTTATCTACTAACAATTTAAAGCAGTTTCGATAGAAAAAAAATTACTTTTTTTTCAAATTATTTTTTGAAAATTTCCATTTTTAGCATATATTTTCCAACTTTGAGCCTCATGCGCGAACCGAAGTAGTCAACTTAGATTTTTTATTTATTTTTCCCAAATTTTGGATACCAAACCACAACTTTTGAGAGGTAATGCGATTTCGAAATAAAAAAAATCGATATTTTCGAAATTTGACATTGTAGGCGATTTTAGCCCAATTTAAGGCTGATGTGCAAACTAAAGATCGTATGTAAAAGCTATAAAATATTTTTTTAGATTAAAAATGCACAAAATATTTACAGCTTATGGTATTTGCATTATAAAAAGTTACAGTTTTTTTTTCTTTTTTCTTTTTGAAAATTTCCATTTTTAACATATTTTTTCCAACTTTGAGCCTCATGCGCGAACCGAAGACGTCAACTTAGAATTTTTTTCTTATTTTTCCCAAGTTGTGGATACTAAACCACAACTTTTGAGAGGTAATGCGATTTCGAAATAAAAAAATCGATTTTTTCGACTCACCCTAATATATATATATATATATGTATGTATGTATGTATATATATATATATATATATATATATACATACATACATACATATATATATATATATATATACATATATATATATATATATATATATATATATATATTAATAATCTCTACTAATAATAAAGCTGAAGGTGGTTCTGTCTGTCCTTCTTTCTGTCTGTCTGTTACGCGCGTAGCGCCAAAACCGTTCGGTCGATTTTCATGCCACTTGGCACAAAATTAGTTTGTAGCATGTAGTTTTGCACCTCGAAGCGATTTTTCGAAAATTCCATTTCGTTCTTTTTCTATTCGAATTCTTAGCGGAAATTCGATAAAATAGGGAAGAAATATTTCATACACATTTTCAAGTCTTATGTCATTCGAAAGCTTGAAATTTTCTGCACAAAATGAAGTTTTTTCGAAGTTTCTACGATCATCAGGAGAGCTGTAAAAATTGATTTAAGAATCCTGGAATTCAAGGCTTACCTTCAGTAAAGCAAGCCAAACGATTCTAAAATGGTTCGGCTCAAAACAAAATTTGTTTGAAAAGAGACATGAAATGAATTATTTTATCAACGGAAATCAACTTTTCATGTTGTTACCATGGTTACGTGTTCATACCTATTTTTGTTTCGTTCTTTTTCCAACGTTGCCAGACGTAGTATTTTTGATACTACGGTAATATTTTCTAGGCCCGAATAAGGAGCGTAGTATTTTTCCGGCAACCCTGTTTCTAATATACTAATGACTTAATTAAAAGATTTGGCAGATTTTTTTTTTTTTTTTCATTTTCATAGATTTCGCATTTCAGCAACATTGATTTTGGCAACGTTTGGAAACAGTAGTATTTTGTAATATATTTTTTCGAGAAGGCGCAGTATTTTTTTGTTTCAATTCTCTGGCAACCCTGTCTTTTTCCCGGTGAAAATGCTTTGGGACCTTACTTGGCGAGTTTTTGCGTGTCTCGAGGAAGTGAAAGCTTTGAGAGAAACTACGCAAAATAGCCAGGGTTACCACGCTTGGCGCGCCTATCGCCCATTTAGCGAGAAAAGGGTACCTAAAGCACAGATTGACCAAATATCGTATCAATTGCGTTATTGCATCGTTCTTTTTAAAGTGTTTTATTTCGGAAAATGTATTGTTTTGTTTTTAAAGCTAGGAAAGAAAACTTTCTTCTTCTTTTAAACTTTGGTAAGATTTCTGTTGGTTTCTATGAGCAACAAAATTGTTCTTATTTTCTCTTTTAGCTTATTTTTGTGCATCTCCCCTTGGGTTGCATTCGAATGTTCCAAGGGGGTGTTTTACCCCTTTTATGGAGTAAATCAGTGTTCATTTCAATGCAGACAAAAGTGATATGAATTGGCGCGACCACTTGGCAATATATCGCCAAGCTTTTGGTCGTCAAGTATTTGCTGCCAATTTGGCGACATATCGCCAAGTTAGCGAAAAAAATTGTTTTCTTTTTTTTATTTGGACTCAATTTGGCGCTATTGGCGATATTTTGCGAAAAATCCACTGAATGATGTTAAAATCGGCGATATTTAGGAGATTAATCATTGTAAAACATTTTTTTTTTGCATTGTTTCGTGGCAAACTAGGGATATAAATGTTTGAACTGTTATCTTGCTCACTCCAAGCACTATTTTAGCACTTAAGGCATCTTCTAAGAAATTTACACGTAAAATTAAGTAGCGTGGGGTCCATACCAGATTTTTATATCATACTTTGAAGGAATTATAGTTGAATTACAACTAAAATAGAGCATTTTTTCTGCGATACCAATTATTTTACAAATGAACTTTTAATTTTATACCACGGGCAAAGCCGTGCGGGTACCGCTAGTAATAAATAAAATAAAACTAACAAAAAATCGTCTGCACAGTAGACCGTCCCAAAATTGTATGGTGAAAAAATTTTTTTGGAATTTGAACTGGCATACCTTGCATTATTGTGACATTTGGTATAAATAACTATCTTGCAAAATTTTAAGCTATTTGAAGATTATTAAGTGACAGCTCAACATCATTAAATATTTCAAAAACCTAATTTATTGAGTAATTATTTTTTTCACAAAGTTTTATAAAATTTACTCAATACAAAAGCATTTCTATCGATACTTTTCTTTTAACAATATGCAATAATTACAATCTCAAATACACTTTTTGCTAAAATTACTTTAAAAAAAATTTTATACACCAATGCTGCTTATTTTTCGTAATGTTCCAATGTTTGAAAAATGAGCCGATGTTGCTCGTCATTAGTAAGTTGCAAATTGAAACCACTTGCTAATTTAATTGCTTGCTTAGCACAATCATTTACTACCTTCAATGCAGACAGGCCCGTCATTTAGGGGTGGGGGGGGGGTCAATTGCCTCCCCCCTGACTTTGAGAGCTCAATGTATTTACATTTAAGTGGGCATGGTTTTTGTTGTTTTCTGGTGAAATTGTATTGTGTTTTTACCCTTTGCCCCCCCCCCCTGAAAAACTTGAAATGACGGGCCTGAATGCAGACACTATTTCCTTAGCTTGATTGTATTTATTTCTTCCAGCCCAAGTACGAACATCAACTGACAAAAATTATTATCCAGTTTCATTACAGCTGATTCTAAATCCGTTCTTTCACAAAATATGATAATGTTATTCTGAAAAGATTCAACGTGGTTGGGCAACCAAAAAGGTCTTTTAAGACCCTTTTTGGTTTTTGGACGCTATAAAGCTTTTACTATGGCAGCTTTTTCCTTTGGAGGCACGCGATCTGTAAAAAAAGCTAATCATACCAAATCCTCACTTAGCTATCAAAGTTTTCCTTTAAGTTTTTAATAAGTGCTCTAAGAGCCACTTCACTATCAATTTCTGTGTATAGCTCTAGTATTTGTAGAAGATGTAAGTCGTTATGAGGCACATTGCAGCTACTGGGGGTACTGAGCCACAATTTTGCATAGATTGTTGTCATGAACAGAATTCTTTTTAATGCTAAAATCTCATAAGATGCTAATTTGTATTCCTCGTGAAAGCAAAATTCTTCAAGCAGTAAACTCCTTTTGCCATCCATCTTGCCCTGTGATAGGCACCTGGGAATTAAACATACAACCAGGAACATGATCTGCATCACCAAGAGTATACAAATACAAATGCGACGACTAGCAACAGGCTCTGGGCCCAACAGGGCTGGTCCTAGTCAAATTATAGACCCCAATGAAGATCAATGGCCTTCTTAAAACTATCTACTCCCTTGCTCCTTACCGCCTCTTCCAATAAACTATTCCAAGTTCCCACTACTCTGCTAAAATAGTAATTTTTCCGAATTTCCAGGTTAGCCTGAGATTTAAACAGCTTATAACAATGACCCCTTGTCCTGCTTTCCGTGCAAAAATTTAACCCTATAACATCTTTCATTTTGATAAATTTAAACAACTGAATCATGTCTCCCCTCTGGTTCTCCTTTGCTCAAGACTATACATGTTAAGCATTCTAAGTCTGGAATCATAGTCTAAATTAGAAAATCCATTCACTAACCTTGTAGCCCTCCTTTGTACCCTTTGGTGTTAGTTTTAAAAACTCGAATCACTTTAACAAAAGTGCTTGCTTTTGATTCAATGTCCAATCTTGATGCAGCCTCAATTGAAGACTCAAATAACATACTTTGTTGTTCTCCTGTTTTTGCTTTCGTTTATTACCTTTTCTTGTTTGTTGCTTTTCTTGCAATTTTTTGAAATGTCATTTTTTGCCTCCCATAAAATTCATCCTTTTCTCTACTTGGTCCTGAAGGAATTTCGAATCAAAAAGCGAAATATGGGAAAGAGCCTCTCCGAGATCTTTCGAACAAAAGAAGTTCGTTCAATTCGGAAGGTTCACTTAAAAGTTATTAGGTGGGGAAAGGTTGCTTGAAAGGTTCAATGTTGAACAAAAAAAAAAAAAAAATGCTCAAATTGAAAATTTAAATATGGTAATGAAGTATCCTTGCTGAGATCCTTCGAACAAAAAAAAGTTTGTTTAAATCGAATTGTACACTCATAAGTTATTAGGGGTGACAGCTTTTTCGAACGGTTCAATGTTGAACGAAAAATTGTTAAAGTTGGAAATGTAAATACGGGAATGAAGTATCCTTGATAAGATCTTTCAAACAAAAAAAAGTTTGTTCAAATTGGACTATTCACTAAAAAGTTAGTATAAACGGGACAGGTTGTTTGAATGGTTCAAAGTTGAACCAAAAATTGTTCAAATCGAAAAATCAATACTTTCCATTTTTTAATTTTTCGATGTTTGTTTTATTTTTTTAATTTCTTTTTGGATTTGGCGATATTTTTAGATGCATTTAGCCATTGCTAATGCTTGTTTTCATCTTTCTTTTATTTTTAACGGGAAAGTAGGCTAAAAAAACGTCCAGGGAAAATTCCCGGGATCCCTTCCGCAAACGTCTGCAAAAATAACACGAATTTTCTACGTAAAGATGGAGTAATTGACCTCTTTTTTACCCTTACATTTTAAAAACTTCATTTTCGAAAAACTTTTAGAACATATTTTCCGAACCCGCAACATTTACTTTAATTTCACCAAACATAGCTTAAAATCAAAGTTTTGGAACTTCATTTTTTAAAATTTCCTTGAAACTTCATTCACGAATGATTTCCAGGAAAGAGGTCAGAAACTCCTGCTCTAACATCACCAAAGACAGCTTAAAATTGTGAGTTTAAGACTTTGATCAGTTTTGTAAAATCTTCGAGTGGAGCATACAAGATACGATACCCCCTTCATTTATGCCAACAAAGATAACCAAAAATTTAATTTTTAAGGCCTTATTTCAAAAAAATCCTAGAGAGCGACCCTGGAGTGCCCTTTGCCTTCAGTCACCAAAGATCTTTAGATTTCTTTTAGTAAAGGAAAGTTTGTAAAACTTCTGCTTCTAAAATTTTCAGACCAGAAAACCACACAAATGGTGTAACCATGAACCAAATTTAAATAAGTAGCAATCGAAAGATCGTATCGAAATATCTTCAATGCAGAAAATATTGCCTTCGTGTCCCCATTATCGAGATATAAAGTCCTAAATTCTACCCAAATTTCGAAAACAGGGCAAGTTTATCGTCGATACTTGGCAAAAAATGGAAAGTATGACGTGATTTCACCGTTTGCGCGTAGCAGGACATTCATCTTCAAAGAGTGTGAAAGACAAAACCGAAACTCGCTGAATTTGGCAACAAGAGGAAAAATAATTTATGCAAAAAGTAATCATTTTGTACAACGGCTGCCGCTTACCGTGAATCACGTTTGTCCCAAACAGTTATGATTCCATAACGCAACTGATTTAATAAAGCAACTAATTCAACAAAGCGCTGGATTTGCTGTCTCTGGCGATTCGACTCATTAAAGCGGTTGCTTCAATAAACCACTGAATCAAAGAATCGGCGTCGACTGTAATTTATGCTTCGCGAGTAACACGTTTTACTATGCCCTTTGATTGATACTTACTTAGACGTTTTTCATTATTACACTATGGTTTCCTGTTGAGAGTCAACTTCCCTTCTCTTTATGCCACTAAAGCAGGCTCAATATTGCGTTTTCAAAACTCTGGTTTCAAAAACTTTACAGGGAAAAACTACCAACCCCCCTTTTCCTTAAATCATTTAAATATATCCTAAAATAGAGTTTTTAAGATGTCAGCTGCCAAAAATTTCTGAGGGCGCCGACCTCTCTTTCCCTTACGTCCCTAAAAATGAACTGAATTTATGCTATGAGGCTTTATCAGTTTCGGAAATTCTTCTATGAAGCGACCCTTAACTCAGCTCAGACGATCCAAAAGAAAATGCTGATCTCCAACCACATTTTCACACTAAAACTTCAACTTCAAAAAAGTTTTGAGGGAAAATCAACAAACTGACTCCCTTCTTAACACAACTTCGAAGGTGACCTAAAGCTGTGTTATAAACAACAGTTTCGGATTTTTTCCCCTAGGAAACGACCCTAACTTCAGTAAGAAGTCTTTTAAGCCTTCAATTTTAAAGCAATTCGACAGAGAAGCTCCCAAATCTTCCTAACATTAGGATTTAATCAGTTTTGGGAAATTTACGAGGCTGAGCCTCCGAAACCCTTCTTCTTAAGTCCATTAAAGATTGCTTGAAATAGGGTGTTTTCAAAACATCAACTTCGAAAGATTTTCGGAGGAGAGATCCGAACCTAAGTTCCCCAAAGATAAGCCCCATTGGCGCTCTTTTATACTCCAGTTTTAGATTATTTTCCTGAACAGCTCCTCACCACCGCTCCCTTACATTTACGTCATTAAAGACAACCTAAACAAATTTTCAAAACTTCAGCTTTGAAAAATTTAAGAGGGATAGCCTTCGAGCCTCTTCCTTTTGACCAGAGGAAGCAGAAACCTAAAATTACATTTTCAAGACTACAATTCCGAAACATTCACAACAGAGACACTCCAAAGCCTTTCCTCTTAACTCACCCATAAATAGACTAAAATCTAGTCTGCAGTTACCAAAAGTTTCCAATTCTGAGCTCGAACTACGTCACCATAATAGATCAAAATATTGCGTTTTTCGCATTTCATCTCCGAATTTTTTTGGGGAAGATCTGAAACTCTATTCTTTTGACTTACGTCAACAAAAATTACTTTAGGATAGCGCTTTAAGGACTTTAATTTCGGTCAATTCGACTTCAATACCGAAACCTAGCACCAAAGATAGTTTTAAAATAACGATTTCATTTAAAAACTTATAAGACTTCAGCATCAAGAAAATTCTAAGAGCAATAAAAATGCGAGCAGTGAGCTATCTATGATAAACGACGTGTTGAACCTTTATCATGAGATAATAATTTAATTTTGTGAATATAGTAGGACTTCCCTCATGCCAAAACTATATATAAAGGGTGGTTATAAAATAACGTGAGGTGTTTAGAGCCCTCTAACGCGCGAACTACTGAACGAAACGATGCCAGATTTCATGGGCGCATCTAGTAGACCATGGAATTTTGATTTCTGCAATAAAAATAAAATAGTTCCGAAACAACCGACTAAATAGCATCAATTTTATTTGCTACAAAAGATTTTCCTTCACAAATTAGGTTCAATATGGCCACCATTGTGAAGTTCCAAGAGTTGCATATGATGTACCACATTGCCATGTATTAGATTGATTTCTCTCCCCTTTCATATTATACTATATCCTTTAAATTTGCATATCGGAAATATGTCCTTGATACACAGCACTTTTCATGTATCCCCACAACCAACAGTCCTAAAGATTGAGATCGGGCGACATTCCTTGTTCCTTTTTTCTTTCAGTGAGTAGTTCTACTGCGATCATATTAAACTTCATACTTAATAAAAATACTTTTTCTTGACAAAATTGATAAATACAGCATCTTTTCAAACTTAATCCTTCAATATTCACAGTAATACACTTTTGCAACGCCAAAATTTCCCCTGGTGGCGTTTTTTGGAACTATTTTATTAATTTTATTTCAGAAATTAAAATCATACGGTTTTGAAAAATTAAAATCCCATGGGCGCTCATGAAGTTTGTCAATTTTTCGTCCACCACTTCGCTTGCTAGAGGGCTCTAAGTACTTCACGTTATTTTATAACCACCCTGTATGTATATGAATCCTAGTATGCTGATGCATTATCTCAGTAGCAGGGTTCATACCATTCAGGGAGAAAAAAACTCAAGCACTTTTCAAGGCTCAAAAAAAAAAAAAGGGATCTCGATGCACTTCTTTCGATCATTCGATACTTAGGTTGAATTCAAGTGTAAATTCAAAGGAATGTTGAAATTGGAAAACAGCAATATTTTCTATTCATTAACAGATAAGATCAATCAGACAACAAATTTTCCAACAAATCTTTTTTTTTCCCATGAAGAAAATTTATAATTTCAGAATAAGACAAGGATATAATGTGTTCACTCTAATTTGCAGTGTTATTCTGTGAATGCAAAATGTATACTATGCCCCACTCCCCATTCTTTTCTCTCAACCCTCCAAGAAAAAATTGTTTTTTTTTTTGCAATTAGTTTTTTTCGACCTCTAAGAAAAACGTGCATGTATTTTGTAATTAAATAAACAAATGAAAAGTCAAGCAAGCACTTTTTCTTTAAAAGTTTGGTGTTTACTTAAAAACCATTAGTGACCAATAAATTGGTATAGCTATAAAATTTGAGTTAAAAAATAAAAAAACTATTAAAATAAAATGTACAATGAGTAAATTTAAGGTTGCACAACATAAAAATAGCTTCAGAATATCAAAATAATCGAAGTATTTGCAGGATGCAAAAGGATTGAAGTCTTAATAGTACGCCATTTTCGGCGAAGCACGTGCTTAATGTTGGAATGTCAATTTATTTCGATTTTTTTTTATTTTAAGTTATAAAAACTCAATTACGAATATATTTCTCTCCCTAGAATTTCTAAAAAATAATCATGGAAGTAAAAAGTTCGAATTTTAATCCACCAGAGAAATCTAAATTTTGTTAAAAGAAAATCATTAAGATCCCAGTAAAAAAGTAATTTTTAGAGAAGCTCATGTTTAATTTACTAAAGATTGCTTTCTATTGTGTCAATATCCAATCCTGATTATTCTATTACTAAATTGTTTTAAAAGTAAAGGAAAAAAAAAAGTTCGCCCAGCCGCGAACTTTCGACGATTGCCGATTATGTGCCAAAATAAACTCCTTTGAGTTTTTTTTTTTTTTTTTTTTTAATTTTCGCATTGAAAAACTGCTCCCGATTTCGAAATTTCGACGATTGCCGATTTTTAGATGGACAAAATTTTTTGCACGAGCACGATCGTAAACGTTCGAAGTCCGCGCACATGCGCAGTTTACGGAAAATTCGCCGCTCACAGGTTTCAACGTTGAGTATTCATCTGATTGGTCAACACAATGCAACTTGTTGGAAACTGTTATTGACTAATCAGATTGCACCCAATAACGAAGCACCCAATAACGACGATGGAAGTATTTTCGTTCTTCCGAGATCAAGAAAAATAACAATCTGTCCTGAGCGCTAAAATCCATGATAAACAGTCAGTTTCCATGAATTTTGGACATTTTTCGTTGAAATCCATGACTTTCCATGACCAATTTCGATCATATTTGAAATCCATGACTTTCCAGTTGCGGGCACCCTGTCTATGGGTCTGCCAGGTGGCTCACTGACCAATCCAAACGCATTCCCCTTCCCCTCTTCTCCCCCCAACGCGCAGTCTCAAAGAGCAAAGCGATAAGAAAGTGATTTATTCGCTCTTTTCCGAACAATCGCACATTTGCCATCAGAAAATGTGGTCATGAAATGTTTTCAAACAATTTTTAAGCGGAATTCAAGGAGTTCCGGGGGAATTCAAGCAGATTCACAACTTTTCAAGGTTTCAAAACTTTTTCAAGCACTTGAAAATGAACTTTTTTTTTCAAGTACTTTTCAAGGTTTTCAAGGAGTTTCGTACGAACCCTGAGTAGTGTCCAACCTACGGCCTGCAGGTCATATGTGACCCCCAAAGTGGATTCAGGTGACTCGTTATGTTGAATGTTACAAATCGAAAAATATATCCTAAAACCTTTCAAAAAAAGTGTTCTTCGATTTGTCACACGAATGATCGATGTAAATACGAAACCGAACATGAAGAAACTGGTTTCTAAAAAGGAGAATTCCGTACCAATAAGTTAAATAATTCCACGTGTTATTATGTTACCTATGCCAGATTTAAATATATTTTAACTTTATTCATGCTTTGGTCCACACGATTAAGCTTAGTATGATCTGCAGTCCTTGTGTAAAAGGAGGTTAAGCACCTCTGCATTATAACTATAGACAAAAGATGCCCAACTATCTTTCACCCACGGTCAACAGCTCTTATTACGACGTATGAACGCTAGGGTATCCCAAAAAAACAGAAAGTCGGAATTTTGTAACGCATACCCTCTTATTTTTTTTCCTTTTACATCAAAACAATTGTAAAAAAAGTTTCATGCAATTTGAACAACGGTAACCCGTGCCGACTTGCGTCCGAAAGTGCGAACTAGCCCCTTTTTCACTAGGCCAAATCGAAAAAAACTTTTTTTCTGAAATTCAAAATTTCATGTTGATAAAACGCTTCCCCTAGATCCTAACATGTCCCAAAAAATCATTTATCCAAATTAAAAAATATTTAGGTACCCCAAACAAGGCTTAAAATTCATAATTTTCTTCAAAAAATAGCTTTTTTTCTATGTATTTTGTAAACAACGAAAGATAAATTTTAAGAAATTATCAAGATGAAAAATATGAAGCATAAAGTATATAATTAGAGCTAAATATTAGTTTTTTCTCTCATTTTATATTTATTTCTCCCTTAAATTACTCAAAATTAAGGTTTTTTCAAGTTTTAAGTTAAACTTTTCCACTTTAAATACCACATTTTTTTTACAAATGAAGTTGAAAACCAACGTAAATAAAGCACAAATTGGGCAGAAAGTACAGCATGTACGCAGTACATACTTGTACGCAGTACATTTCTACCTAATTTGTGCTTTATTTACGTTGGTTTTTGATTTTAATTATATTTCAGCACAAAGCTTATTTGATCATTTTTCATGTGGGGCAAAGTGAAATAGTTAAGTTTACTTGCCTACTTCAAAAGGAACAAATGGGAATTTTGTTCTAAAAATTTTTGTACATAAAGAAGAAATAATGTTTTTTTGATAATACCTTCGTTGAAATATTATTTTTCATCTTTGGCAGTTATTTTGAACTTAAAAAAATGTGAAAAATTTTCACTTCAAAAAAACATGGGCAAAGTGAAAAATAAAATATTTTTGTTATGAAAATTTTTCAATTCGACGATTAACAGTAATTTTCATCAAATGAATGCGTAAATAAACGAAAAAATAATTATTAACGAAAGATAAACGAATGAGCAAGTAAATGAATGAATAAATTAATGTGTGAGGAAAAAAATGAATGAGTGAATAAAATAGAGAACGAATAAGAAAATGAGTTAGTGAATGAGTAAATAATTAAGTAAAAGAATGTAAATGAATTAATAAATGAAGAAATACGTGAGTGATTTAATAAATGAATGAATGAATAAGTACACGAAATGAACTATTTCACTTTGCACCATCCACTTTGCCCCGCGTGCACTTGACAAATTACATTGAACATTAAAAATAAAAAAAAAATGCCTAATTTTAACTAAATAAGGACTGCAACAGATATCAGTAGTTCTCAACTAATAGTTTGGATGATAATTACAAAAATCTTATCCTTTTATAATAACAAGAAATATTTTTGAAAAACCACGAATATTACAATAAAGGTACCAAAGTTTTAAAATGGCTTGTATAATTTTTTCGTTGATCTTTGGAGCTACTTATTTTTTGACAGGAATTAACTATCTGTCTAGGAACTTAGTTAAAATATTGCTAGATAGGTTACACTGCAAGCTAGGAAAATATTTCACCATTTCACTTTGCCCTGCTATTTCACTTTGCCACACATTCCCCTACTACATTTTTTTATTATTCATCTGCAAATGCTGTTTTGAAAGTTTGTTCTTCAGTGATTTTGGGACTTGATATTTTCTTTAAGTGTATCTGCAATTTAAAATTCACAAATGATGCAATAAATAAATAGAAAAAATCTAATATTTAGAGAAATATATAAATTTATGCCTCGTGCTGGGAACCTAATTTCTTTAAAAAATTTGAATAAATGTTTGTTTAATATCAATATGATTGTCGAAAATGTTTATTGTAATTTCAAAAATTACAAATTATGCCGACTTGTGCTTGAAAGTGTAAACTAGTACTTGTGTACTGAGCCGAATCGAAAAAAATGGGGGAGGAAGTAACTAATTGTTTAATTAGTTACTTCCTCATATCGCGCATTTGTTACCTGTTATTTTATTATTTTGCAGAGAAAACAATTGATAAGTTCATATCATTTAAAAGATAGCCTTTGCTTACTAGGCTCAAAATTGATGATAGTTTTCTCAATGAGAGTCCTTCTCTATGGGCGAATAACACTTAATTCCTTGAAGGAAAAAGGATGGTCTCAGTGTTTAGACCAGTAAATGATACAGCTGAAAGAGCTGTAAAAATGATGCAGGACTGTCATGGTTTGCTAACAGTTGATGAGGAGCAAAAACAATTTTTGTTGTGTTGCGTCCAAGAGCATCGAAATATATACTCTGACTGCAATAAACAAACATTAAAACGATAGTATATGTTTAGTAATGTTTATTGTACTGTAATATTGTAGTAAATATATGTTGTAAATAAATCGTTGTCATAGTTTTTTTTTTTTTTTCAATTTATTTATTTTAACTATTTATTTATTTTAAATTACAGATACATTTAAAGAAAATATCAAGTTCCAAAATCACTAAAGAACATACTTTCAGATGAATAATTTAAAAAATGTAGTAGTATTTAAAATGGAAAAATTTAACTTAAAACTTGAAAAAACCTTAATTTTGAGTAATTTAAGGGAGAAATAAATATAAAATGAGAGAAAAAACTAATATTTAGCTCTAATTATATACTTTATGCTTCATAT
This sequence comes from Uloborus plumipes, assembly GCA_038373865.1. NCBI lineage: Eukaryota > Metazoa > Arthropoda > Arachnida > Araneae > Uloboridae > Uloborus > Uloborus plumipes. The sequence goes on from JAXGGA010003152.1 coordinate 101,369, forward strand.
TTTTCATCTTGATAATTTCTTAAAATTTATCTTTCGTTGTTTACAAAATACATAGAAAAAAAGCTATTTTTTGAAGAAAATTATGAATTTTAAGCCTCGTTTGGGGTACCTAAATATTTTTTAATTTGGATAAATGATTTTTTGGGACATGTTGGGATCTAGGGGAAGCGTTTTATCAACATGAAATTTTGAATTTCCGAAAAAAGTTTTTTCGATTTGGCCTAGTGAAAAAGGGCTAGTTCGCACTTTCGGACGCAAGTCGGCACGGGTTACCGTTGTTCAAATTGCATGAAACTTTTTTTACAATTGTTTTGATGTAAAAGGAAAAAAAAGAGAGGGTATGCGTTACAAAGTTCCGACTTTCGGTTTTTTTGGGACACTCTAATGAACGCATATAAAAAACTTTCCAGGATTACATGGGGGGGGGGGGGGGCGTGAAACGGCAGAAAATTACGAACCAAGAACTGTTGTCGTAATTATCTTTTTTTATTTTACAAATGAGAAGTTGATTTGGTTTCCAAACCAATTTCTGAATATTTGGCAGAAATTTTCAACATTTTGACAAATTGCCTGTATTTCGGAAACCAAAATACGGGAAGGAAAAAGTTCAGCTACGGTTACGTAAATAAATGATTTAGTTACTGCAACTAGGTAAGGGATTGCTGTCGGACAGTCTCGCAAATGTTTCGGGAAATTCCAGTTAGTGGAATAGAACAAAAGGCTACAGATGGTCTGCAGGTTTTTGCTTGAGCACCACAGCAATAGGGACAGGCCTGGTCAGTATGTCTGGTGTAGTCTTCTACAGAAAGATATGACTTATTAACATAGTAGAGCTCGCGCGGGGGCGGGGGGGGGGGGCACATGGCTAAAACAGTCGACAAACCTGCTCATACAAGTACATTTATCAAGAAACAGTGTCTAAATCTTGAGAAGAAATAAAGATAGGCTGATTTAGTATATCTGCTCTAAGTGTTCAACATAATTTTCACTTTAGGTTTCGCGTACACTTACTATTACACATTTTGCCGAGTGAATACGAAATCCTTATTGAGAAAAATATCTCAATTCAAAAAAACTTGCACTTAGTTAATCTAATATAATCTCGAATCGGTAAGGCTTGAAATCCGGCTTTCTATAGAATGACTAAGCATTGTATAGCCTAAAATGAACCAACAGCGATTCATATTTCACATGTTCTAGGCATTATAATATACAGTGAACTCTCACTTATGCGCCGGCCCAAGAGACCAATAGAAAAAGGCGCATAAGTGAGAGAGACGTATAAGTAAACCAGCCTATTTACAGGACTAAAACGCAACATACGTTCTAATGAAAGAATGAATAAGAATGTTTCTATAGAAAAGGGACATATTAGTGCGATTTGGCAATTACTGTAACGTAACTACAATGATAAAGAGAAAACAAAAATTGTAGCATACCTAATTACAAACTGTGCCCTTTAAAACGATGCATAATAGATAATTGTCCCTTTCAAAACTCTAGTTCATGGGGGGAAAAATGCCTTCCGTGAGCAATAAAGGCGAAAGATTTAAGAGGAAAGTGAAGAAAAATTCCCTTTTTTTTTGAGGAAATAAATTTTTTACATTTTATTGAAAATTCGGCGCATAAGTGAAATATTTATCTTTAGAGCGACGCATAACTGAATGATACTATCATTATTTTGCTATGGGATGTGCTGGGACCATTTAAAATCGTCGTATAAGTGAAAAAGGCGCATAAATAAGGCGGCGTATAAGTGAGAGTTCACTGTAAAATGCCAAATAAGAAACCTGCGAAGTATGACATGCATCTCTAATTTGCTTGTAATTCACTTGAAAGCGTTCGAAATTCAATTTGATGCATCTGAAATGCGATTCATTTGATTTAGATTAACTAATGAGCAACAATATTTTAAAAGTTGGTAGACTTATGATAACGTAATCGTGACTATTTTCAAAAACCTTGGCTCCTTATTCATTCCAAAAGTTCCTTAAAATTTGAAAATTCCACCAAAAAAAAAAAAAAAAAAAATTATGCATAAAAAAAAATCCACTAAAAGCTAAGTAACATCTTTACAACTGCCTCATCAGAAGCTTTTCATACTTTGCCTAAATAGCATTTTGTCACACTATAGAAGGCCTAAGTATTACATACGAGTACAATGCCTAGGGAAAGTACGAAAAATTCTTATACTTCATAATCTGCCTAAAATTGTCCAGAGATTAGATACAATGCCGAGGCATCTATAGAATGCCGGAGTTACATACTTTGCCGGTAATTTTTTTTTTATAAGCTCTTTGTTTTACATCTTCCTGATAATTAGATTGAATGTGGAAATTAGAAATCTGTTTTGTACAACATTATAGTGTCAACTCTAAAGATTGACAGCATTTCTGGAAATTGGCTCTTATGCAGTTTTTCTCTCAAAATTTAAGACCTTAAATATTCCCCGTAAAGATCTCACACTATAAGAATTGAACGGTGCATAATTATTATTTTTAGAGTAAATACAAATCAAAGTTAACCTTTCACAAAATCAGTATGTTGCAAAAACTGCAGTATTTATAGGAATAATTGGAAACTAAAATCATAATATTGTAAAAAAAAATCAGTAATGATAAAAACAAGGTCGTAATAACGAAGCTTTCTTACCTTGTAATGACGTACAAGGTTCTCACAGACACTAATGAACACTGAAAGAAAGAAAAAATATTTTCAGTAAAGAAAACATTTCAAAACATTTAAATGTTTTTTAAAAGTTATGTTAAAATGAATTTCATAAAATGATTGCTTTAAAAGTGATATATATCTAGGCAACTCATGCTTATAAGATTTCGATCTTATAAAAAACTAAATATACAGGGTATTTCTTTTTGACTTGCATAACCTTTTTTTCTTCTGCAAACGTCTTAGGCAGGAATTCAAGTGAAACAAGGACGAGCGCAACTCACCATTGCAATCGCAAATTCCCAAATTTGGATACGTTGCAATCGCTACGAGGTGCGATTCTAATGTAATTCGACTTCCAGTAGCGATTGCAATTTGCGATCGCCTCGAAGCGATTTCAATGGTGTTTCACTTGAATTCCTGCCTTAGAGCCGCTATATAGACCCATATAAGGTCGATGTAGGTATAATCTATGTAGAGGCCTTAGTTCGTCCTAGATGCACACTTACAATGGCAAAAATGCTCAAAATGAGGTGCAACGTAAGATATTAAAAGTTTGAAGCGAAAAAAAAAAAAAGTCAAAAGATACGAAATGTAACCTTTTATACTTCGCAGCAGTTTAACTTGGCAGTGACGTCACTACGGGAGGAGCCAACAGCGTGACGTTAGCCTATGAAAAACGAGCTAGATAAAACGTCACAGCCTACTCGGCGAATTAGAGGACACCGCTGACTGCTTGTGACCTCTTATTGGCTCCGCCCGTAGTGACGTCACTGCCAAGTTAAACTGCCGCGAAGTATATACGGTTCCTAGATCCCCTAACTTTTATTTAGGGAAATCAAGAGCACAAAAAATAATTCGAACACCAAAACTTTGACATTAGTGTGACCAATATTCACCGAGATACGATACGCAGCGTATTGTGACTTGCACAATTAGACACTCGCTGCCAATAACGCGCATTGGGGGAAAATATACTCGCTCACGGCTTTACTAGAATGAAAACCGGCCATTCTATTGAATAAGTGATAATTTCTAATCTCATTTTCTGCACAGGACTGTGAAACTTTGAACTCGAATATCTTTTCGAGTTTCAATTACAAATCTTAAAAAAAAATTGTGTTGGCATTATTTTTCAATGGAATTTTTTTCCTAAACATAAGGGAACCTAGAGTCCGTATGAGAAGCCATATTGCGTATTTTTTATAACATTTTTTTTTTCACTTCAAACTTTTAATATCTTAACTCTGCGACTCATTTAGAGCGTTTTTGCAATTGGAAATATGCATCTGAACGAACGGTTGCCATAATAAAAGTCTTGCAAGTTAAACTGGAACACCCTGTATAAGTTTAAAAAGTTTACAAATACCTTTGTGCTATTGATGTAGAGAAAACTACGACGTTAAGGAGGCGCAAATAAGCAGGGATACTGCAGACACGTGTTTCGGCGTTACAAGGAACGCATTTTTCAATGCAAAAAATTTTTTGAGCTTATGGATGCACAGACATCCGACAAAAGCCCAAGCTTTTTTCGGATATTTATTTATGTTTTGTAAAAATTAAAAAAAATCACTTGACAGCCAACCTCCCCCCTCCCTTCCTAAGTTTTTAATGATCCTCTTATCGGAGTATCTTTCCCCCTGCCCCGAGTAAGAAAAAGACGTAAATAAAAACCCTCTACGGTAAGTTTTGAAGTAGGATCATTTCCTGCTCTCGGACGTGTCGAAAAACTACGGCATCTTATCCCAAAACCCAAATACATATTCGTCGTCTCCTCCAAGGCAGTAGATAAGTTTGCGGATACTCATCAGCGTGGAAAAATGGCAAAACCATATAAAAACACTCCTTAAACCTCTGGCTAATTATCATTATGTGTATACTCTCAATGTGCATGCTCCTTCATTTTAACTGAGTGGCAAGCTGTTTTTGTTTATGCTTGTGGGTGAAACACGTGATATGGCGCATCTTTCACATCACGGCGTCCTAGTGTCAAAGTAAAAAAAAAAAAAAATCACACTCACAATTGTTCAGTAGCTCAAAGAACACTAAGGAACCAAATACTAAAACATGCCAGTTAGATTTTACAGTCGAAATTTAATTGATGCATATTATATGTATATATACGAGAGACACTCAGAAATTTTTGAGATGCACCAATGTTTTTAAAATTATAAGTGCAAAATTTTAAAAGTGTTCCAAGTAGTCTTTTACAGCATCAATGCACTTTTATTGACAAGTTTTCCACAGGTTAAATGCCCCAAGCCATTTATTTCTTAGAATAAAAGAAAAATATGCATCTTTTGCCACATCAATCTCTTCTTTTGAATGAAAACGACGTTTACGTTAGAAAAAATTACGTTCTTTTTAATTTATTTGCTTTGGAAGTTTTTTAGATTAAAAAAAAGGAAGTTACACGTAAGCCAGATCCGGAGAATAAGGTGGATGTTCTATGACTTTAAATTGCTTTTGTTCAAGAAACTAAGCTGTTGATCTGGCTGACTGTAAATATGTATTGTCCCCTAATATTCACTTCTTGGAGAACTTGTGGAAGAAATTTAGTGGTGCACCAGTTTGCTGTTACTCTCTTTAGTCTTTCGAACTTAATTGCTTCAAGTTTCCCAACCTTTTTTAGCTTGCGTATCACTTAACAGTACATTATGCTGAAATATGCCACTTCGTAAAAATGATTGTATTTCGTGAGACTTTTTACTGTGAGTGTGTTTATTTCTTTGCATTCCTAATTTTATTGGGTGACCACGTTTACATATCACGTGAATGAAATTCCATTGACACACGCCTAAATGTCATGCTGAATCATAAGCTAGCGAAGAATATATAGTCACTGTAGCATAGTTAGCGTTTTGTTCGTATGTGCTTGTTCAAAATTTCATATTTATCTACTTTTTTGCCATATTTCCTCCTATTAAATGGTTGAGAAAAAAATTAAAAACAAATTTATCTACTATGTAATTATGCTCAAGTATTTCTATGAAATATATTTAACGCAATCCTTGAGCTTGCTTCGAAGAACCTAATCTTTTGAAATTTACTAATGGCTAACGGCGAAGTTTAAAAGTGCACTCTAAAAAAAAGCGATATTGATTGCCAGATTTTTGATAACTTTCATGCATTATTTGAACAAACATTTCCGTGATATTCTTTAATTGATTTGTTTTTTATGTTCGCCATTACTGATTATTTCTCGTGTACCACCAACTAGGAAGTCCCAGGTTGGCAAACGCTGCTTTGGCCAATTCCGTATTTCAGAACAAAATGGCATACATTGCCTTTTTTTATGCTCCCAGGCTATTAGCGAAGTTTCACTGCAAGCTGACTACCGACGTAAGGAAACGTAATTTACAGGCTCTCCTCGTCTAGTTCAGGGTTTCTCAACTAAGGACACGGGCGGGGGGGGGGGGGGGATCAAATTACGGAAGCCACGAGCCTTGCGAAGCAGCTCAGGTTGAATCATTTCAAACTGGTAAATTCCAAAAGAGATGAAAACATCTCATTTTAATTTTGACTAATGAATAACGCACGCATATTTTAGAGAAAAAAAATAGTACCTTAAACTAAATCTTAACCAGTGGTCGGAAGTAGCGCGCTACAAGTAGTGAAACTACTGTAGTAGCTACATTTTTTA
>JAXGGA010003153.1:0-107671 GCA_038373865.1 Uloborus plumipes
GCGTTTTGATTTTATCTACTTAAGTGAAGAGGACATTTATTTTGAATCTACAGTCCACTATGAAAATTTAACCTACCTACCAAACCTTAACACTGATGGTGTATTGCATGTTTCTGCCTTAGTCCTTGCTTAGAGGCGGCTACTTACTGCTAAATTTAATGCTATCTATGGATTTATTTTGTAGGGGAATTTCTAGTTTGAACTGATTGATTTTATTATTTGGAGCAAAACATTTCAAAATGAAAGTTTTTATTTTGCTGAATGGCTTGCTTAAGATTGAAAGTAGCTCGAAAAGATAATACAATGTGTGAAATTACCAAACAAGTAGTTTCCTTACAGCATTGACTATTCATTATAAAATACAGTGATTTCTCACTTATGCGCCGGCCCAAGCGTCAATTTATCCTTGTTCTACACTCCTAGCACTCAGTTTTTTTTTTTCACTTGAAAATTGTGTTCAATGTAGCAGAATGATTCTAAATATAACTCAACACAATACAGTGAACTCTCACTTATGCGCTGGCTCAAGGGACCAACAGAAAAAGGCACATAAGTGAGAAAGACGTATAAGTGAACAAGCCTATTTAACGGACTAAAACGCAACGCAGGTTCTAATGAGAGAATGATTAAGAATGTTTCTATATAAAAGGGATATATTACTACGGTTTGGCAATTACTGTAACGTAGCTACAATGATAATGCGAAAACAAAAATTGTTGCATACCTAATAACAAAATGTTCGCTTTAAAACTAACTGTAATAGGTAATTGTCCCTCTCCGAATTCTAGTTCATGCAGAAAAACTTCCCCTCCGTGAGCAATAAAGGCGAAAGATTAAAAAGGAGCGTGAAAAAAAATGCTTATTTTTAAAGGAAAATGAATTATATTTTTGACATTTTATGGAAAATACGGCTCATAAGTGAAATATTTATCTTTCGAACGACGCATAAACGAATGATACTATCATTATTTTGCTATGGAATGTGCCGGGACCATTTAAAATCGTCGTATAAGTGAAAAAGGCGCATAAAGGAGAAGGTGTATAAGTGAGAGTTCACTATATACTATTGTGCACTCGTAGGATGTCATCAAGAAGGAAGTTGCCCAGATCCCAGTAGCGATAAATTCATTACATATCCAATTTACCATTTTTGTGCAATTTACCAAAAAAACTATAATTTATTTTTAACTAAGCAGCATAGTACACAATACTTTTTAGTAATTAACCCTCATGGGTCCCTCCCCTTTCAGTTACACTTAAGACCCTTGGGGTCATAAACGACCCCAATGCTTCCTTTAATTAATTTATTATGATTAGTGAATGTTACATGCATTATTTAAGTTCACACACTTTTTAATGCTAAAAAAATAAAAGTAAAAAGACACAATCAAAGTAAAATTTAGTTTATGCATTAAAAATTAAAATTTTAGAGCAAAACTTACAGTAACTGCAGATTTAGTTACAACTGTTACAGACCTTAAAAAACATGATTTTTTGCAAGTGAATTTTAAACACTTATGACATTTTTCGATGCATTTTCTGTCCAGTTCTCTTGAACAAAGTTGCAACGGCCTCTTTTTTTTTGGCATTCTGGGGAAGTGACCCCAAGGGTCTTGTGTGCAAAACATGCAAATCGGGAAAAATAAAACACAATAATAGCATTATTCTGAATAGAAAACTAGAAGAATAAAAGCCACAAAATGCCATTAAAAACAAATGGTAAATTAACAAGATATACTAAACAGAAGTTGCATTGGGGTCACATATGACCCCAAGGAACTCACGAGGGTTTAAAAAAAGGCTCTGCTCAGAAATTTGAATGACGTATATTGAACCAATAAACATCCTTCGGTGCAAAAAAAAGTTACATGCTAACCACATTTTCTAGCAAGAAAAATGATAATTTGGATTTTCTTTATTCTATAATGGCCTTCCGGATACTGCGCACCATTTTTCATGCATAATTTTACCTCGAATGATAAATTATGTCAGCAGCAGTTAAGAGCATCAACGCAAAAAGTGAACAGAAAACTAACCCCACAAATAAAACAGTGAATAATGCAGTATTTTAAAAGCAGTTTTCTCTGATTATGTCTTCTTCACACGTGTTCCCATTATGCAGTGATTGATAATATACTTAAAATGTCTTGCTCTTCACAGTATTAAAAAAGTTTTTCATCTGTACTTCCTTTGATCATGTTTTTACTTGCTTAAGAATTCGAAAATTATAGAAAAAATATAGTTTATTTATTAAGGATGCACCGATGACTATAATCGGCAACTTTTCAGGAAAAAATATTTCTGAAATATTACTTTTAAATGTATACTTTCGCACAAGATACTGATAAATAATTTATTAACAGTAAGTAAATGTAATTTTCTGCAATACTTACTATAATATGTAGTATGAAAGTGCGCAGAGTAAAGGCAAAACAAGTAGTTCCTACTCATAAAACTAAATGAAATATTACCCTCACAGCTGATAGCCAAATGGCGCTATTAGAAATAATTAAAATTCTGAACTTTTAAATTGGAATGTAAAAACATGAGTATTTCCTTGTATTTATAATTAGTTAAATTTTACCGATCAAACCAGTAAAAAAATGTTTTAAATAAAATCACTTTCAGTATACCTTGAACAAGAAACTTTGATGAATAAACAAAAAAAAAAAAAAAAAAAAAACGGAAAAAAATCATTTTCTGTAAGCATAAGTATACAATGTAGAATGAAAATGTAGTGAGTAAAAGTAAAACAAATACTTCAAAGAATGAAATTTGAAAAGATAAGCCTCTCGTAGTTGATAGAAATGCTTCAATAAATTAATTTTCCTATTCCGAATTGACATAAGTGTATGGCGTCAGAAAGCAAGTAACCAGACTTCGCTCTCGAGCCGTCCAGTCATTTTGGCTCAGTGGAAAAGTACTCACTTAACATCAGGAAGGACTTGGGATCGGGCCTTACTAAGGACATGCATCCGTACACCACATTGGTTACCTTAAAACTCGCCAGATGGCGCCACAATCACCAGTACTGCACCATGCAATCCTGCGTGGAAGAGGAGCAAAGGCTGGTGGACGCGAGATTTTGACAGACTGCAAGTTTGAAAGAAGGACTGCACGACATTTGAGGTCCAAAAAGAAAACATAAGCAATTTGTCATTGCAAAAAAAAAAAAAAAAACACTATTTGAAAAATGCAAGTTGTGTCAAATATTCCACTCAGAAAAAAATGTACTTTTTAAATTATAATAAACGCTTCTACACTGCGATGCAAAAGTTTAGACAAAATGCAAATATGTGAATAAAAAGAAAACTATTCAACGAAATGCTTTCAAATTTCTACTGCAGATACACAATATGGTCCCAAATACGTGTCTGGAGTTCTTATAACTATAACTGGAATCAAATTTTGGATATTACAAAAGATATTTTTTAACATTGTTACAAAAGTTTAGACAATAGTCAGATTTTACGCAAATATCCCTTGAAATGTGATTGGTGGTGGAAATGCGGGACTGTATTATTCATTTATAAAGTGCAGATATTGCTGAATAGATAATCAAAATCTCAAAAGCTCTTTAGTTCTCGTGTAAAGAAGATGAGAAAGTTTGGAAGCCGAAATTTGAAAATGAACCTACTTTATTAATTTTTTGTCTTTTAAATCGGCTCTAGTATGGTAGTACATTGTTTTTCACATGTGGAGAGCAAATTCAGACATGCGTATCGACCAAAAAGTTCAAGAAAAATTATATTTCTTAATTATGAAGGAATTGAAAAAACGGCTCAGACTGACGATTCGCCCCTTAATCCTACAAAACTTCAACTTGGGTCAAAAACAGCATGTGACAGCATAAGTAGATGAACAACTGAATCGGAATGCATTAAAAAAACAAAGAATTGTGCCTGAGCCTTTTCGGATAGAGTGTCCCAAATAAGCCAGATTTTAATGTGAAAAGCAGCATATGTATCATCGTGACTAAAAAATGAATGGTACTTTCTTTGATAAAAATTATTAAAATTGGGATGGCCTAGATGGATTATAATTCTTTTCGCGGGACTTGAGAAATATCCAATGACCATATGCTGTGCTGCTTTTACCAATAAAATCTGGCTTATTTGGGACACTCTGTCCGAAAAGGCTCAAGCACAATTCTTTGTTTTTTTATGCATTCCGGTTCAGTTGTTCATCTACTTATGCTGTCACGTGCTGTTTTTGCCACAAGTTGAAGTTTTGTAGGATTAAGGGGCAAATTGTCAATCTGAGCCGTTTTTTCAATTCCTTCATCCTTAAGAAATATAATTTTTCTTGGACTTTTTGATCGATACGCATGTCTGAATTTGCTCTCCACAAAGTAAAAAACAATGTACTACCATACTAGAGCCGATTTAAAAGACAAAAAATTAATAAAGTAGGTTCATTTTCAAATTTCGGCGTCCAAACTTTCTCATCTTCTTTACACGAGAACTAAAGAGCTTTTGAGATTTTGATTATCTATTCAGCAATCTCTGCACTTTATAAATGAATAATACAGTCTCGCATTTCCACCACCAATCACATTTCAAGGGATATTTGCATAAAATCTGACTATTGTCTAAACTTTTGTAACAATGTTAAAAAATATCTTTTGTAATATCCAAAATTTGATTCCAGTTATAGTTATAAGAACTCCAGACACGTATTTGGGACCATATTGTGTACCTGCAGTAGAAATTTGAAAGCATTTCGTTGAATAGTTTTCTTTTTATTCACATATTTGCATTTTGTCTAAACTTTTGCATCGCAGTGTATAACATAAACACAAAAGAAACTTTTATATGACGTTTGAAATACGTAAGAGAAAGATTTATATTTTGCTCAGATTTAAATTTTGAATTTCTACAATGTAATAATAAAAAAACAAAAAATAACCGAATGTAGAAATAAATGCACGTTTTCTTCATTACAAATGCTTAGTTGTTTTCTTACAGATTTGTATTCTTCTATGTAATTTCCCTCCGGCCAAGCGGAAAATTTCTATTCTTTCCGCCACTGACAAATCCGGTATGGAAATTTCCAATCACAAATGCCTGTTTTAAGTCTCAGATTTTTAAATTCAAATGACTTCTCTTGAGTTGTAAATAATAAAAAAAAATGTTACAAAGGAAAGAAAAGTATACTTTAAAGCTGAGTCGGCGTTTTAAATGCAGAAAAGGAATCGGTTAAATCAGAAAGCGAGCTTAGGATTGAGAAAAATCCTGGTAATGGAAACATTAATTCTTTGAAGTGTTCTATAAATAGCCGGTTTTTCAGGAAACAGGTAACCAAGCACTAAATAAAACTAACAAAACTCAAAGCTAAATTTAAAGCAGTTTTAGATGCAACATACATTCCGAATGACTTGAAATATTTTAGCCATTGGTAGTAAAGAATTTTCGCCCCCAGAAACACAAGTTCATTTATAGTAAGTTTCAACAAGAAATGATTTTTAAAATAAAGAAAACAAGTTATTTATTTTATGATGTTGTTTGATTTTATGAGTCGACCAATCTTGAAAACGTTTTCTTTTTGCTGGTTCCCAAAACACTGTATTAGCTTTGATACAGGGGTGCCCACAGGGGGGATTATGGCGCAAGATGCGCCATCAAAATTTGGGGGGGGGGATTTTTTAAACTAATTTATTTATTTATTAAAGTTATTTAATTTATTTTTTTAATTTAAATTATAAACGCTTTTTTAATAAACATTATTTATTAATTTATTTTTTTAATTTTATTTTTTCTTTTATTTCTTTATTATTATATTTTATTTATTTTTTTGGGGGGGTGTGTGTGTGCTTGAAATGTCTGGAAGGGAAAAAAAGCAATTCTACTTTGCACATAATTCAAACTTTTAAAAAATTAATAGTATTTAAAGAAATCTTTTGGTTATAATTTAAAAAAATAAATAATATTTAAAAAATAAAGAAATAACATTTAAAAAAATAAAATAAAAAAGAGGGGTAAAAATAAAAATAAACAGCGCAAGAAGGTTGAGAATTTTTTTTTTCGGGGTGGGGGGGATTTGCGCCATTGAGCTCGTGGGGGATGGGCACCCCTGCTTTGATATATTCAGTAAACAATTTACTAGCAGTACAAAAGCATGGTATACGTTCATGTGTATGACTTTGCAAATTACTGAATTTTAATATTAATAGTGAATAAACCTACGAGAATGTAATCTGACATAAAAATAATAGGATATTTTTAAAGAGCTTTGTGAAAAAGTAAAAATATATTACACATTTGTTATTAACGTTTTTGTATAAAATTTTTACTACAAACTATCGTTTCACTAAAAAACTATATTTCGCGAATTGTAAAGCAAAAATAAAAACAAGCCAAGCCTATTCCACTTGTAATATCCAGCACAACTTTCAATCTTTTGAATGTTGCAAAACATTTTTTTAACGTTTTTGAGCTACTTACTAATATTTTTATCCTTTTTAGTACAAAAATTTTATTGTTTCTTGCAAAATGGATGTGCGTAAAATATTGTACAACACTATATTACACTACAACGTTTCTTGACAAAAACATCGTGACGTCAGCGTGACGTTTGCGTGACGTTAGCCTATGAAAAACGAGCTAGATAAAACGTCACAGCCTACTTGGCGAATTAGAGAAGATCGCTGACTGCTTGTAAGCTCCTATTGGCTTCGCCAGTAGTGACGTTCAGTGTCAAGTTAAGTTGCTGTCTAGTATACTAAATTTGACTGTCAGAAAATGAAATGTTGCACTGACAAAGTTGGCTCGAACAATATTTTGCGGAGTATATTCATCGATTTTGACTCTTGAGCTGTAAAATGTTATGCTGTTTAAACTTGGCGCGAACAATGTTTTACGGCTTTTTATTGCTACCAAATCATGAAAAAATACCTATTTCTTAACCCATTTATGCCCAGTAGCCTAAAAACGGGACGCTTGTTAGTTACTGCATACAAAAACCTGTAATGGGTATATCATTTTACTAAAGCTGTTTTTCACAAGTTAAATAGTCCTTCTTGAGAAAACCAGTTAGAGCCACTATTTGGACATCACAGTTTATTTATTGACAGCTATTTTCAGACAAATCAGTCAAGTAATGATCCAGCACGGGTAGTTGGGTAGCCACAGAAAGTGCGGTTTTTTTGCGAACTTATTTTTCATAAAATTAAACTATTTCAAAATGATTTGTTTAAAATGGATCACAGATGCCTTCTGAAATGTTACTTTGTAAAAGTAAAGTCAAGTAAGGTCGTATTTTGCTCACATATCTGCAAAATGTCCTATAAACAGGACGTTAAATAACTTAATAAATATGGAGACGGCGAACTATTTCAGGCATAAAATGTATGTAAACCATTCTAAGTAAGAGTTTAAGCAGATAAAAATTGTTTAAAAAAACTTAGGCATAAATGGGTTAAAAGAGCGGCAATATTTGGCTTTAACTAACTAGCTTCGACGTAGCTTTTTAAATCTACGAAACATTAAGTACATGGATGACTTATTATTCAAAACAAAATATTTGCAAGAAAATGATAAGCATTTTCCTAAAAAATATATCATTATTTTCTTAATGTTCATTGAGTGAAAGCACATTAGGTAGTTTGAGGCATCCACGTATGCTAATGGTGACTAATGCTTATTAAATATGCCATGGTCACAAAGTCCTCCAAATCGAAGTTACGAATCAATTTTTCTAGCTGCTGTTAAGTTCTAGTTAAGATCGTAAAAGACTCTTACCCATCCTATAAAGCAGGAATCACACATAGGAAAGTTTGTTCAACGCAACTCCTAATCAACAGCAACTGCGACTCATCATTCAACTACTTGTCAGGAATAACATAGCACACTGCTGTTTTCCGGCTGAAGTTGACGTCGGGTTGCCAACGTCGTTCAACCCCGACGTTGGGTTGAATGACGTTTTCTATTTGTGATACCCCCTCAAGAAAATTATTTCCACCCAACCCCCAATTCAACCACAACTTCTACTCTCCGGTCAACTTTGGATAGAAAATTTCTGTGTGCTATCCTATTTCTGGCAGGGAGTTGAATGAAAAGCTGAAGTTGCAGCTGAACTACAAGTTGCGTTGAACGAATGTTATGTGTTGTACCTGATTAAATATCATTTACAGTACACACAGAAGATTCCGAGGGGTCAAGCTAACTTCTGGGAATCATATGAACACTTGTTTGTATAAGTGGTTAAATAATTTCTAGTTTTTTTGTATTATTGTCGCATCATTATCACGTTTGAAAACACTGTTTTAATAACTTCTTTTAAAGACAAAATTATGCTTTTTGCATTTTCACTGGCACTAAAAAATATATGTTAAAAATTAAACTCACATTATTCCTAAAAGATTTTTATTTAATGTTTTAATTGAATTCAATGGAAACATTTTAGTAAAAAAACACATCCCAGGAGAAATATTTTTTCCAAGGCAGCTTATAATAACTACATCAGACTTAAAGCACAAAACTTTTTAAAAGACAGTAAGATTTTTCTGCACAATTTTCTGATATTTTCACTGATTAGCGAAAGAAGATAAATTTGATTGTCACTTCAATTAAGTTTTTGTGTCCAAAAAAATTGAATTTCAACCATTTTTTTGACAGACTGAATTGATACGTTTCTCGCACTAAAGATGAAAAGCCTACAAGAAAAGACATGACAAAAGAAAGTACTTTTTTAATATTTCCCAAAACTCTGCAGAAAAAGGTAATTTAAACCTGAAATTCAGTTTTAGAATGTAAATCTGATAAAAAACATTATATTTCGATTGAAGAATTCAGCCAAGTAAAATAACTATTGATCAGTGTAAAGTTTAGTTTCTTTAACATTAAGAGTTTTTTCACTATATTTTAGAAAAAGAAATAGCAGTAAAATGCTAGCATAAGGTATTTCAATTTATTGTTTGTGTTTAGATTTATTTTATAAGTCATTACTAATTTATCACAGGCTTACTTCTTGTAATTTCATTTGAAAACTTCAACAATTTCTTTTTTCATGAATTAACGTTTCATGACTATTTAAGTTAAGTAATAACATTAGGTTTTGAAAGTGATTTTTTTCAAGAACTATGTCATTTCTACTTTGGGGGAAAATTACGTTATTGGTTACGATAAAACGCAAAAAAATATGAATTAGAATTCCGGTAAAAAAGTTACCAGAAATCGAAGGTCAATTGTAAATATTTCCATGTTACGCACGATCAACTGACACCGCATGTGTTGTTAAAGAAGTTCTTGATTTATTGAAACAATTTTAAGAAACAATTTTATACATTCTACAATTAAAAGACAGATTAAATCTACGTATATTTGCAACTTTTGCTCCGTACCTTCGTTCTAAGAAAAAGAAGAAGCAAAATGAACCGATAATGCAAATATACAGTGAACTGTAACTTATGCGCCGGCCCAAGGGACCAACAGAAAAGGCGCATAAGTGAGAGAGACGTATAAGTGAACAAGCCTATTTAAAGGACTAAAACGCAATATAGGCTCTAATGAGAGAATGATTAAGAATGTTTCTATAGAAAAGGGACAAATTACTACGGTTTGACAATGACTGTAACGTAACTACGATGATAATGAGAAAACAAAAATTGTAGCATACCTAATTACAAAATGTTCCATTTAAAACGATCCATAATAGATAATTGTCCCTCTCCGAATTTCTAGTTCATGCAGAAAAAATGCCTTCCGTGAGGGGTAAAGGCAAAAGATTAAAAAGGAAAGTGAAGAAAAATGCTTATTTATTAAACAAAGTAAATTATATTTTTGTCATTTTACTGAAAATTCGGCGCATCAGTGAAATATTTACCTTTAGAGCGACGTATAAACGAATGATACTATCGTTATTTTGCTATGGAATGTGCTGGGACTATTCAAAATTATAATATAAGTGAAAAAGGCGCATAAATGAGGGGGTGTATAAGTGAGAGTTCACTGTGATTAGAATAACATTGCATTTTGTAATATCTGATACATACCATATTATTAACTAAGTATGATAGCAAACTTTGGATTGTATTAACAGCTAGCAGCTAATTACAGATGTGTTGAAGAATAGTGAAAAAAAAATATTGTTAAGCCTACACTGCATAGCGTTGCCAATTGGATACATGGAATATTTTTCCTTTAGACCAAGACTAGGGCAACTCAAGCACAAAAAGCAAGTATTAAATATCTTAAAAGCAAATATAACCGTCAATCCTTAAAATTAAATCTTTAAAAATGTTTTCCAATGTTTTCTTATTACATTGAAAAATATATATAGTTCGTTCAGAGAACAAAAAATCACGCAGTGTAGGGTTAAGAATATAAGCTAAAATTCACAGTACTTTAGATTATTATATTATGTCTCATCAAGGAATTAGAGAGCAGGAATAAAGGTATCAAACTAGGCCAGAACTTTTGAACTATATTAAGACCGACAGTTTAAAAGCATTATTTTATCTATTTTTTCCAAACGCATTGGTTTATTGGAAAAATAAAGGAAAATTATTAGATAAGCCCTTTGATTTGTCTACCGTAAACAGATTAGCATAAGTTTAATGAAAACAAAATATTTCGTTTTTGTTGAAACATTCCTTTCTGATCCATCGTAAGTGCTATAAGAAAGCTTCCAAATTTGATCCTGGTAAAGGATTGTAGGATAAAACGAAATAGCGGGGCAAAGTCAAATGGTAAAGCATTTTTAGTTTGCAACACCACCTATAAGAGATGCGTTATCAATGTTGTTAAGCATTGTTGATTCCTGTAAAAAAGAAAAAAGGTTTCAATCCAAGTTGTATTAGAGAATGCATTGCTATCTCTTTACGTGCTTTTAAAACAAGTTCTAAATTTGTTTGTTAGGAAAAAAGTTAAATTATCTTCACTTTTTCACTTTACACCTAGTACCCACTTATTTTCAAACATCGAATACCGTTGGGAAGATATTCCTTTCCTTTTAAATCACATTTAAAAGAAGACAAAAAAACCATGAAAGAAATTGCCTGAGTCAGGCACTTTCCAATATTTGACACTTGTAATCCACATGCAAGCATCATACTTAATTAGCTCGAGTTAGACAAAGCGAAAGTGGTTGGTGAAACATATGCCGATCTAAAAGTGAAGATTCAACAGGTCACAGAACTGCAATAAGATGGTTATAATTATTTTGACTATTATTATAATATAAATAACAAACTGCTGTGAAAACCATGGTATCAAATATGATAAAATATGACTTAAAATGGAAAAATACGATGACTTGAATTTTGAATGCTAGATTTCTAAAATGCATTACTAAAGAATTTATTTCAAATGTTTTGACGCACACTTTAATGTTAAAACATCGTCATATATAAAGCAATTTTCGTATTTAATGTAAATTTACTACAAAAACTCAATTCACTAATATTAATCAATAAATAAGTAGCTATAATTCATTTAACCATCCGGTGTAAATTGCTCCTCATTTTAAATAATGAAAAAATTGCCAAAGACTGATTTTTCCCCCTTCTAAACGGTACTATTTTATGTGTACCACAATATCTTACTTGTTATAGATTTCGAAATAACCAGCTTAGTTAAGGCTAATTCTACAAGCTTGCAAAATCATTAAGGATGAAGTCAAACTTTGAAAGTCCTTTCCAAAAGTCTAAAAACTTCGAAATATATTAAAACATTTCTTGTTCCTTTAAGCAAACAGGGTTCTTGAGAAAACTAAACTGGCATCGTTAAAAGTTATCTTTTTGTTACTCCGAGGTAGCGAGACGATCTTCAATGGAGGAAAGACCCTTTGGTCGCAAAATTTTAACCATACTGACAAAGGAGAAAAAAGTCCATTATTGATTGACTGTTGCGGAGAGTTTCGCTGAACTTTCAAACGACGCGGAATAAATAAGACGAAGTTTACACAGTTTCCTTTTTATTCAAGAGTTCTCCGGAATTAAACTAGTTCCGGAGGATCTGGGTATTTTTCTTGAGTTTGCTCTGATAAAGGGGAGTTTTGCATAGAAAGCTTGGAATTTATAATTTAATTTTGGGAGTCTTAGTGTTAGGCTTAATGCAACAGGTTAGTTTGGAAATCTTTCAAAAAGTTTCAGTTTTGCCATTTAGTATTTTACTCTGTGTTTACTTCAACTTTTGAGTTTCGAAGATGTATCAGTTCCTTTGTACTTTTTATACGAGAAGTTTGAACGTCTTTTGACGTAGTTTGTTGCTTTTGTTAAATGTAGTTTATAGAAGTTTTTCTATCCTTAACTTTGAAGAGTTAAACATTCGTTTCTATTCTATTGAAAGTTTCGATATTTCTTGAAAAATCAGATAATGACTAAGGAAAGGCTTTAAATATGTACAGTGAACTCTCACTTATACGTCGGCCCAAGGGACCAACAGAGAAAGGCGCATAACTGAGAGAGACGCATAAGCGAACAAGCCTATTTAAGGGACTAAAACTCAACATAGGTTCTAATGAGAGAGTGAATAAGAATGTTTCTATAGAACAGGGACATATTACTACCGGTTTGGCTATTACTGTAACGTAACTACAATGATGAAGAGAAAACAAAAATTGGAGCGTACCTAATCACAAATTGTTCCCTTTAAAACGATACTTAATAGATTGTCCCTCTCCGAATTCCAGTTCATACGGAAAAAAAAGCCTTCCGTGAGCAATAAAGTCGGAAGATTAAAGAAGGGAGTAAAGAAACATGCTTATTTTTTAAAGAAAATAAAACAAATTTTTAATATTTTACAAAAAATTCGGCGCATAAGTGAAATATTTAGCTTTCGAGCGACCCATAAACGAACGATATTATCATTATTATGCTATGGAATGTGCTGGGACCATTGAAAACCGTCGTATAAGTGAAAAAGGCGCATAAAGGAGGCGGTGTATAAGTGAGAGCTCACTGTATTATGCACTAAAAAATATTTTTAACTCTTCACTTATCCATATCATTTTGACCACACTTTTTTGACTCAGTTTATAGTGGTTATTTCATATACTATAAACTGTCATTAAAATATATACATTTTTTAACTTATATGCAAACAAAAAATGAAAATAAATAAAGGGGAAAAAGGGTTTGGGGCATAATTCCCTGTGGTATACGCCCAAAATGTCGCGGCCGAAATGTCGCGGGCCAAAATGTCGCGGCCAAAATGTCACTGGGAAAAAATGTCGCGGGCCAAAATGTCGCGGTCCAAAATGTCGCGAGCAAAAATGTCGCCGGTCCAAAATGTCGTGTGTCCGAAATGTCGCCGGTCAAAAATGTCGCGTGTCCAAAATGTCGCCGGTCAAAAATGTCGCGTGTCCAAAATGTCGCCGGTCAAAAATGTCGCGTGTTCAAAATGTCGTCGGTCAAAAATGTCGCGTGTCCAAAATGTCGTCGGTCAAAAATGTCGCGGGCAAAAATGTCGCCAGTCCAAATGTCGTCAGACAAAAATGTAGAAGATCCGACATTGATAGTACCAAAAATCAAATTATATGAAAAGGCTTTTTTACACCAAATTAGCAAAAGATTGCTAATTGCTGTTGATGAATGTGTGCGTTAATGATAGAATGGACTAAATTTTTTGAAAAATACTAAAAAAAAATTACTCTTTCGGCTTGTAACCGTTTCGAGCGTTTTCCAAGAAACAAATAGTTATCAAACAAGCGTCCGTTATTTATTTACAATAGCTTATTTCACCGTGACTCGCTATCTACCAACTTAAAAACGAATAGATTAGCAGCCCAAGCCAAGTTTAATTGATATCGAAAGGAAAATTTATGTGTTAAAAAAGAAGTTGAAGAAATGTAAAATGAATAAGACAGATATACAATGTTTGACATTTGTTTTTGTTAAAATTTATTACATGATCGAAAGCAAGTCTATATAATTTAAATGATAGAGGTGTTTTTATTTTCTTCTTCATAAAATGTGTAAAAGAAAGTATTGGATCAGTGAAAAATTGTCAATTTGGAAGAATTTACACGTTCTGATGTGTGCTGAATTCAATTTTATCGTTTTTTTTGTTAAAGGAAAATGTGTAAGTGTGTATCTGCGTGACCCATTTTTTTGGGGCGACTTTACCACAAGATTTACTGCGTAAATTGGAATGAAATTCGGTACATACATATACCATCGAATATGTGGTTCAGTGCTGATTGGTTTTTGCCGCTAGTTCTTCCAAGTTTTTACATGCAAGAATGTAATGGAACGTATTCAGCATAGCGTGATTACTATATCTGAAGAAGGTTCAGACGAAATCAAATAAAAATTGGCCCATAAGAAGCCTTCAGAAGATACGCCACATCATCGAGGAAGCAGAGCAATTGAACTTTTTATTTTTCATTATTTGTGAGTAATGTATATCAAGAAGTAATGCAAGTATTCAAACAAAATTTTGTTTGTAGAATGGTCTTAAAGGGAGAGATGCTTATTCATTTCTGGCGTTAATCAGCTCAGAGATGGTTCTGTACCTTCGTTACAATCAGTATTTAAATGTGGAGTTGAATATAATACCATTTTTTCCCTTGACATTTCACCTCCCCTTCCACCACTCAGTTGTTCAAAGAAAGCAATAATTCCATGAACTAATTTGATTTCAAACGTCCCCAAACAACTCTTAAAATGTTCTATAAGAAAATTGCCGGCTACGCGGTGATTAAACGGTATTCCGTTTTTGCAAAAAAAAAAAAATGCCTTTACAGCAAATTTATTTGTTTAATTTCTTAGTGTGAAAAAAAAAGAAATAATCCTAAATATAGTTTAAAAAAAACTAAAAAATACGCTTTAGAGTAAATCAAATTCAAAAGAAGATTTTGAAAACTGTTGAATATCCGCTAAGTTTACATGCACTTATAATATGCATTTTGTGGACGATCGATGCCCAACTCAGAACTAATGGCAAATGCACTTATTATACATCAACATGCAATATAGTTTAGCCTTTAGTAATAATAATGGTTTTTAACATATTACTTTTACGTTTGTAAAGAACGTGAATTTTATCTTTGACTCACAAGGGGACCTTACAGGTTATCACTCACCGATTTTGATGAGTTTTATATATTATGTAGAGGGACCCACCCTAAGTATTTTAGCAAAAATATATTCCTCAATGCGCCTTCGTTAGTTTTTGAGATATAACGATCCAAAGTTCAGCTCGAAGTTGTTACAGAGGTACGGTTGAGCAGTGGGCACAACAGCGGCCGTAGCCCAGTGAGCAAGGTCCCCCACTCCGACCGCTGGAGGTCTGGGGATCGAGTCCCGTGAATTAACAATATTAAAAATTGAAAAAAAAAATTATTTTCTAAATGAATAAATAAATAAAATAAAAATGAATAATTAAACGATTTTCCAATAACTATCGAATTTTTTTCGATATTAAAGAAAAAAAAATACGTCACGGGACTCGATCCCCAGACCTCCAGCGGTCGAAGTGGGGGACCTTGCTCACTGGGCTACGGCCGCTGTTGTGACCACTGCTCAACCGTACCTCTATAATAACTTCGAGCTGAACTTTGGATTGTTATATCTCGGAAACTAAGGCGCATTGGGGCATATCCTTTTGCTAAAATACTTAGGGTGGGTCCCTCTACATAATATATAAAACTCATCAAAATCGGTGAGTGACAACCTGTAAGGTCCCCTTGTCAGAGTTACATACCTACAAACAAACAAACAAAAAACAAACAAACCCACAAACAAACCCCCAACTAATAAAAGCGTATTAAAAAGGAAGAAATTTAGCGTCCCTGGGCCCTAAGTACAGCCCTGAATAAACTATGGCATTATTTTGGTACTTAAATAATTTAAGCGTTAGAAGAAATCAATTTAGTTACATTTTTGATAATAAATTAAGCTAATTTTCTAAACTGTTACGTTTAAAAAAAGTTACTAAACAGGTGTATTTATCATATCGTGATAAGCTTATTAGTAAAATTGAGCTACATAATTAAGCTGCATTAAATTTGTGAATTGCTGGAAACATTAAATCTGTACTATGCACTTAGTGTCATTTTTGACCGGCGACATTTTGGCCCGGCGACATTCTGGCCCGGCGACATTTTGGGCAGACGATATTTTGGACCGGCGACATTTTGGCCCGTGACATTTTAGCCCGCGACATTTTGGCTCGGCGACATTTTGGACCGGCGACATTTTAGCCCGCGACATTTTGGCTCGGCGACATTTTTGCCGCGACATTTTTCCCGCGACATTTCGGCCGCGACATTTTGACCCCAAACCATTCCCTGTAATAACAGTTTAGAAAAATTAAAGTTCAAAAACCCAATTAAATAAATGTTTTTTTTAAATAAGGATTTATTATAAACAACATGGAGAAATAATTTCCTCCCTGGACTATAACTACGTTATCAGAAAATTACGCTATTCAAACACGGCATTAATATTCGAAAGATTTGCCCAAAACGCTGTACTCTCGAACTCAACTTTTCATATAACTTCTAATTAAACCTGCTATATTACTTCTGAGAAACTGCTTTGGACAGAACTTTTCGTCCAAATAGCGTCTGGAGAAACTTCTTGATTCTAATTGATTATTTCACTGTTATTCTTAGCCTTATTGCATCCACTGGTAAAATCAAACATATGTGGTACTTTATTCAGAGAGGGTAAGGCAAAATGACTCATGTTTTTTTCTCCTCTGATTTAGAGAACAAATTGAAAAACATAACTAGTTAAGAAAACTATTACTACATTATAGTATACTAGTTTAGATGGAATATTGCGAGTGACCGATTTATCTGCAGTGGCTGTTGCGAAGAAAAGACAAGGTTTCTGAGATGAGCTTAATTTGCATTTAAAATCAATTTTATATTTGTTTTTGTAAGCCTCTCTTACGGTTGAGGGATTCTTAAGGATAATAACCTATGTTCAACAGCCTCTCATCAACTCCCTCTCATTTGTTACGCTAAAAACCGCATAAAATGTTTGTTTTATTAAATCGCATTTTTAAGTTCCTTTCTTTTCTCTAAAATTGGGTTTTAAGTTTAAATCAGGTGTTTTGATACCGGAACAGAATATACTAGAGGCGATACAATTATTTACGTGTTACCTGAGTTTAGACTTACATGTATTTTTTCATACATGTGAAATGCAAAGGAAAAAAAAGAACTCAAATTAAACAGTTAAGTCAATTCAAAAGATAAAATTAAATAAATATAGTAAATTTTAATTATGCACCGACTAATTGGCAGTACCGATAAATCAGACATAATCGGCTCCTTTACCGATTATTAATAATCGGTAAAATTTTGCCGATTATTCGGCGGAAAAAATATGTTTTTAATATTATTTTTCAAAGATACCTTCCCCAAGAAATTATGATAAATAATTTTATTAACAATAAATAAATGTAATTTTCTGCAATCCTTACTATAACATGCAGTATAAAAGTGTACAGAGTAAAAAAAAATCAAACAGCTCATACACTGTGTAAAACTGAATGAAATACTAAAAGATAATCTTCAGAGCTGATATTCAAATAACACAATTAGGAATTACATTCCAGAACTTTTGAATTAGCAAGTGAAAAAGAGAGCATTTCATTTTACTTATAATCAGTCAATTTTTTGAAGATCAACTGGGGCAAAAATGGTTTAATTTACTTTAAATATGCCTTAAACAAGAAACTACGATGAATAAGCTCGGCCGACTTTCAGTAGCCGATTAATCGGTAATCGGGCAATTTATTTATCGGTGCATACCTTCTATATTTACCTTAATAAATTAAGAGTAAATTAAAGGCATAAGAAGCAGAAATTTAGGAGTTATTAACAAATCTTAATACTATTATAAATGCGAAAGTTTGGATGTTTGGATGGATGGATGGATGGATGTTTGTTCCTCTTTCACGCAAAAACTACTGAACGAATTTTAATGAAACTTTTACCATAATGTAGCTTATGCATCAGAATAACATATAGGCTATAATTTATGACGATATTCGAAAAAGTTCGATTGGTAGCACTTTTTCATTCCAATTTAAGGTACATTTTTCGCATAAATCCGCGAAGGCTTCTAGCAAACTAATTCAGTATTTAGTGCATCATCTCAACTCCCTTTCGATAGGTAGAATTGCGTGTATCATTTCCGCTTTTTGCATTAAATGTTCAAGGCTTTTCTCAAGTCAAATCAAAAAGTAATTTTTTTCCAGCTTCATGGTTAATATAAAGGCTTTTACATAGACATTGGAAACGAATGCACGCCAGTAGGCAAACGAGCTTTTACTATGATTTGTTTTTTAAAACATCTTGTAGTCTTAGTTGTAAGTAGAATATTTATCATTAAGACAATGTGTTTTTTATTGTGCTTTGAAACGTGCAAATATTATTTTGTAGAATAAATTGTACTCCTTTATTAGTAGATTGTTCACTGCATCAATTATTTTCGCGAGTTTTGTAAATATGTGTTTTAGAGTATCGGTAACGTAATAGCTTGAAGAGATTGGCAACTGGATTAGGTTCATTATTTTACAATTTGATGGAGCTTTAAATACAACTGAACGGTATTTCTTAAATATTTTTGCGTTGGTCACTTTCTCTGGGTACTTACAATAGGGCAGTTTCTTAGTATCCGATTGAACTGGAATTTTGCCAAATTTGTTGCAAGATTTCAATAACTGAGATTCTCGATTTTTTTCAACTGACGCCAGTTTTTGTGCCAAAGACTACGTAATAATACTTTACTTTTTACACGACATAACAAAAATAAAACAATTATTATCTGATATTTATCGACTGGCGGCAAAATCTCAATCATCGATATAATACTCCCACATTTGAAAAGTTGGAGTATTATATTGATGATTGAGATTTTGCCGCAGTCGATAAATATCAGATAATAACTGTTTTATTTTGGTTATGTCGTGTAAAAAGTAAAGTATTATTACGTATTTTTTTTTCTTTTGTTTTCCGATTCGGTATGTATCCATTAAAAACCTTTTTAAAATTATGTCAAAAAGTAAAGTAATCCACATACTAAATTAATAAAACCCTTAAACAAGACTAAAATTACCATTAATTTGCATTTTTGCATAAATAATTGCTAAATGTACCCTATTAATTTCGAAATCATTTAGGATAAAAACTTTTAACGTCATTTTATGGTCAGCAATAGTATCTCAACATTTGATTTCCATTTCTCTGTGACAAAAATTAGTGACATAATACTTAATGTATTTTCATAAAGTAAGGAGGGGAGCAAAATTATCCTAGGTATCCGAAAACAGTTACGCAAAAATTTGGCGACATTTTAAAAATTGTCAAAGCGGTGTGTTTTGAGTTCTTTCAGTTCAGGGGGAAAAAAAAAACAAAGTTGAGTATATAAATTGTTTCTCAATATTACTGACCCAGGCAACGCCGGGTATTTTTGCTAGTAAGTAAAATAAATATATAAAAAGGATAAAGGGCAAAAATAAATGTGATAATGATTCTCAATAAAATAGATACGATAATTCTAAATGAACATATATATTAAATGAATCAACATGAGAAAGTTGTGTACGTGATTCGGAAAATTCATAAACTATTTACTTACTTTGCTATGCGTTTATTTAGACATTACTCGTTAAGCTGAAAATGTTAGTTCGTAAAAACGGATAGAAAAAAAACTATTTCACTCTCTATTTTTTAGCACAACTATAAAGACTTAATCTTTTAATTGACTGTCAAATAATAAAGTAACAGCAAGGTTTAAATCCGGCTTATCATTCAATTATTATTGGGAAACAACAAATACATCGCAGAAACTTTACTTTTTGTGAAGGTACCCACGCACACTGTTCCAAAAAAAGGAACATTTCTGTGGATTAACGCAACGTAAATCCTCCAGTGGAAGTTCTAAAGGATTGAATGTTGGAAGCACTTTTTTTTTCGAAGGTAGAAGGAATAAGATTGTTTTTGCTTTCCATTAGATCGCTTCACAACAAAATGTTTTTGCCCTGCAGGATTTATTTTCGGTCCTGCTTTAATTTTTTCGCCACCTTAATTAGCTATCCGTATCAATCCTGATAAAGACATTTTAAAAATTATATTTAAAAGAAATGCGTAAGCCTAACGACAAAGAATTGTCCAATGATGTTCTTATTGAGACAAAACATACAAGAGAAATGTGGAACAGAGTGAATGTATTTCTTTTTAGGAACCCATGAATACATTTTTTTCTCTAAGTTCTGGGGTGGCCAACCTTTTTAGAAAGAATGCCACTATTTGGAGAAAAAAGCTCATCGTGTCACATTGTATTTTTCCAACAAACTGAAAATTTTTAATGTTAGAAAAGATAAATTAAATGTTAACAAGAAGTTCTGTCAAGAACTAAACGAGCCTACTTTCCCGTACATCGATATCGGCATTCTAACATATGATCAATATTCTATTAATTATCTGAAACTGAAAATTATGTCAAACATACCTTTATAGCACTTAAAGCTGATTTCTAAAAGCAAAATATACCCCTCTCATCAGATGAAATAGACACGTAAAAAGTAAATGAACGAGTAAATAAAGTTTTGTCGCACCATTTAAAGAATGTAACTGTCATAGTTCTTCCGTAGAAAAATTACACAATCGTTTTCAGAAAAAAAATAAACAAACAAATAAAAGAACAAAGAACATCAAAACACATTTTATCAAAGAAAGAAATAAAATCGTTCGTTAATAAAATGTCTCGAATTTCATTTTTAACCCGTTGCCAGTTAATAAATATAAATAAAGAATAAAATGCTCTCGTGAATGAAAAATTGTTGTTAACAAAAAACATCGTCTGCCAAAAAAAAAAAAAACAATAATAATAAATTAAACAAAACAAATAAATAAATAAACAAAAAATCGTCTGCCCAGTCAGTCATTTTTTCTGAGCCCGCATTTCCGCCGTGTTTGCGGAGTCAGAGTCGGAATCAGAGTCCTCACAGAAGATTATTCAGAAAAGTACTTACCAATACATTATTTATCAAAATCATTTTCTTACAAAGTTAGTTTGAAGGAAATCTGCCTTTAAGTTCAGAATCCACATTCAATTAAAATTTCCCCGTAGGCGCTCATGTTAAAAAAATTTCTGAACGGTTCATCATTGAACGAAAAATGGTTCAAATTGAAAAGTGAAATATGGGAATGAGTCTCTCCGAGATCTTTCGAACAAAGAAAAGTTTATTCAATTCGGACGGTTCACTTAAAACTTATTGGGTGGGGAAAGGTTGTTTGAACGGTGCAATGTTGAACGAAAAAATGTTCAAATTGAAAATTTAAATACGGTAATGAAGTATCCTTGCCGAGATCTTTCGAACAAAAAAAAGTTTGTTTAAATCGGACTGTTCACTCAAAAGTTATTAGGGGTGGGAGCTTGTTTGAACGGGTCAATGTTGAACGAAAAATTGTTCAAATCGGAAATTTAAAAACGGGAATGAAGTATTCTTGATAAGATCTTTCGAACAAAAAAAAGGTGATTCAAATCGGACTGTTCACTAAAAAGTTAGCATCGCGAGACAGGTCGTTTGAACGGTTCAAAGTTGAACCAAAAATTGTTCAAATCGAAAAATCAAATGTGGGAATGAGCTGTACTCGCCGAGATCTTTCCAACAAAAAAAAGTTTGTCCAAATCGGACTGTTCGTTCAAAAGTTATTAGGGGAGGGGGGGGGGGACAGACAGACCGACCGACCGACCGACGCACAAATTCCCCATCTCAATACCCTACTTTCAAATTTTTAATTTTTCGATATTCATTTTACCTTTTTATTTCTTTCACTTGGCGATATTTTTTTCGACTTGGCGATATTTTTTTAACTTGGCGATATTTTTTGGACTTGGCGAGATTTTTTTAGATGCATTAAGCTACTTTTCATACTTTTTTCGTCTTTCTTTTATTTTTAATGGGAAAGTAGGCTAAAAAAGATAGAAATTTATAATGTTAAAAAAGATTATTTGTTGGCTGACTATGTAATTCTTACTCAAATGAAACATTTTTTTCTCGTAAACCTGAGTAATTGAAAGTAAAATGGTGATGAAAATGAAACGAATCCGAACATAAGAGTTATCGTTGATAAACACTTTTCTAGGTTATGTGAGTTGGGTTATGCTTAACATGTAAGCATCATGAAACATTTTATGCTAAAAATTAAACAATCAGTACTTAATGTTGTTTATGAGTCTGTATCTTTTTTACTAAGTCATTGATTTTAACATTAGTTCTTGAGAATCCTAAGAAGTTTAAATCTTTTAAGTGACATCAATTAATATTCAACGGGATTTAGATTTTTATGCATTCATAACAGAAAATATTTGTTCAGAAACATATTTTGAACCGAATTTTCAACAGCACCAGACGGCTAAAGTATGTAAATGTGAAAAATTTTTGTTGATACAAATTTCCGAATTTCTACATAGCGTGAATACTTGCTGTTGAAGTAAGCTCTTATATTTGATTACAAATGCAAAAGGTGAGTAATTCCGATTTAAAATTTAACTGGGTAACAAGTAGTGCATTGCATAGAAATAGAAAAAGAATTTGAAAAGATCAGCATTTTTTTACCATCTTGAAAATCATCAAACCGAACACTGAATGAATCCTTAAAATATATGTAAAATTTTCTCCACGTATCATGGGAAAATTATTTAATTAGGGCGGCTACTTTCAGTATTAATGTTAAATGCGTTATTTTTTTCTCTCCAAAGTAGAGAGAAAGAAACTGATGTTTCATTATAAAAGAATGAAAATGACTTAGATTGGTTTAGGAAACTTTTTTCTGGACAATCTTAAATTTAAATTATTTAAACTCCCGATAATAAGAGATGAAATTGCTAAATTCATTTCCTAATCTTCATTTCTAAGTAGCATTTCATTCATTTCATTTCACACTCCAGGGCCCCCTGTACCTACCACAGCTTCGTGATTTAACCGGGATAGGGCCCTGAAGAGCGCTTTGTTCTTAATTTTGAACCAGAACCTAGGGTTGAGCAAACCCTAGGCCCAGCACCCCCATAGGTATCGTTTCATTAGGAGGACTTTGTGACCACGACATTTGTAACGCCTCCCAGCCACCATTAATCAAGACGGTGGATCTTTGATCGGCTGAGATTGAACCCGGGTCCCTCCGGACACAAGTCCGATGCTTTACCGATCAGCCCACCACGACCCATTCCTAAGTAGCAAGCCCTCATTGCTTTCCTTCCAGATATTTAAAAAAAAACACACTCCCTAAATTTCTTATGAGTATTTTTCTTTTTGATAGCTATCGCAAATTTCAATGAAAGAGTAACTTGCCATTCTCTTTGTCCTAGAAAAAGTTCAGAAAACATTCAGAGCTCGAATTCGTAGTTTGTTAATATAGTGAACTCTACAGGGTCACCAACAGAGGAAAACTCTCCTTCCTTGGCACAAGGAGATTGCGATAGATAATTCAAAAACACGTTTGAAGTTTTTCTCCCAAATAATTCTCAAGCAATGTAACAAAAACGATCTAAAGATCTTCATTTGTGCAACCATTCCGAATTTTGTCCACTCTGGTTTCTTAATTTTAGTTGCAAAGTTACCTTTTTTGGAAAATTTCATCACCTGCAGCTGAAGCTATTGCAGATCAAGAATCTATTCTGCGGCATCAAAAGTGTCATTCGAATCAAGCACAAATATGCTTTACAAAGCATTGCCTGTAGTGTCACAGCTTACGTTGAATGTCCGAAGCCAAAGCTAAGTACTTTGCAATATTGTCGTTCAAACAATTTGTAAGCCAGCCTGCTGACACTTGTCATAATATCTTTATATTTGTCAGTGTAAGGGTTTTAGTTTTTGTCAGTATTTTTGTTTGGCAGTATTTATATTTCTGCTCTGCCATGCCACATTGTGGCACGCATGCCGCGGGTTGGCCACCCCTGCTATAAGTGATTAAATTAGATTTTTGGAATCAACCTGAATTGAATAACTAAGTTCCTAATTTCATTGGTACCTTTTTCCAAAATTCTGTACAGCGAATTCACCCAATGATTTATCAAAAAGCGGAATTTAACGTCACGGCCGCTCAAAGGGTTAAGATAACTTTCCTTTTTCGAAGTGAGCGAATTGAAAATTTATTTCGGAAACTCAGATACATAGAACCAACAATGCATTTTATGTTAAAATTGGAACAAAACATATTTTCGGCGGGAACTTTGCAGCTTCAGAAAAAAAAAGAAAATGAAAACATTCCCTCTTTTTAGTGGAGCAAAGCAGGCCCCCTTCTTAAGGGGGCAGAGGGGGATCAATTGCCCCCTCCCCTGGCTTTGAGAAATCAATGTATTGGCAAAAAAAATGGGCGTGGTTTTTGCTGTTTTCCGATGAAATTTTATTGTTTTTACCCTTTTTGCTCCAACCCCCCCCCCCTAGAAAAAGTTGAAATGATGGGCCTGGAGTAAGGAACAAATCAAGTGTTTTCTATTTGAAAATTTAAAATATTTCTGATCTAAATGAAGGACTAAGTGACAGAAGAAAACAACAATTAGTTAATAACATAGTGAATGACTAAGAAAATATGTGAATGAATGCATACATAAATAAGAAATGAACATTAGGAATGCAAGTAAATTATGTGACACATGAATACTTACCCGAGTAGCACAAATAGCATTTAAATGTTTTATAAACGTTTTTAATCAGTTGTCACAGCATTCATAACCATTTTACAACGTTTATAAAACAAAATGTGCTACTTGGGTTAAGTGGTTTAATAAATGATTTCATAAGTGAGCAAAATTAACTATTTCTATTTACCACATCCACATTGCCCAGCATGCACTTAGCTAAGTACACAAAACATTCAAAACATAAATAAGCTTACTACTAAATAAATAAGTACTACTCTGAATATTAGTAGATCGAAATCAATAGTTGAAATGTTAAAAAGAATTTTATCATTTTACTATAACTAAAGTGATTTTTGACTTACAACAAAATATTACAATATGAGTATCATTTTTTTTTTGCAAATCCCTTGTTTTATAATATGCTTTGATATGCAGAGGTAGTTTTTCCCAACTAGGATAGACTACTTGTGCTGCTTAATAGTTAAAATACTGCCACTTAGTTGGAGCTAAATGTAAACATTTCACCATTTTACTTTGCCCTTGTATTTCACTTTGCCTAAAATTTCCCTACAAAGCATGTGATTGAGGAAAGCTTTCGGGAATTCCAGGCAAAAAAGTTAGTTTTTCTTTTCGGGATGGGAGACGGTTGGAGTATACGACAACAGATTGGTCAGATTGCAAAGAAATTATTTATATTGCTCAGTGGTTTATAATCAGGTTTAATTTATGGAGTGATAAAATTTAATGATTATTTATGCTTTAATATGCCTCGTATTACTTTGGCTGTTAAATATCTGATTGTTAGGTAGCAAAGCACATCATCCCTTGCTCTTTCAGTGCTCTTGATGATGAAACCATGCAAGATGAATTATAAGGGAAATAAATCTCATCCTTGTAATAAATAGCGTCGCCTACTTGTTTCGCATGTACAGCTAGCTTTAGTTTTTTTTTACTTCGTTTTTTAAACAATACCTTTCGCATTGGATGTTCTATGTGCATGTTGCTAACTTTATATAGTTTTTATTTCATGTTTTTATTAGTATTATTCAACCTTATACGTTCAGATACGATAATGTATTATGAATAATTTTTCTTTAAAGGAAATCTAATCGCAAAAAGTCTACCAAAGACCATTGCTTCGTGTGTAATGGCATATCTTCAAGAGTACTAAGAGTAATTAAGTCTTCTCTTAATATGGTAGTCAGTATAAATAAAAAAACATGAAAATCTTATTAAAGACTTAAATTTATAGTAATTTTTTACTTTTAAAAACAGCAAAAAGCCACCAATAAATTGTAAAATATCAAAAAAAAAAAAATTAAAAAATAATACATTATTTCAAAAATTGGTTAAAATTCTTAATTGGGAAATTTTCTGTTTAGACGGGGGGGGGGGGAGGGGTACAAATTTAACTTTTTTTTCTTTTAAATTTACGGTTTCATTGTAGTCCCCATATTATATTATAAATTCAGACCTTTAAATTTTTACAAGAAGACAAAATACTTAAAACTTTCACGCTTGCTCTCTTAATACGTTAAGAATGTGGGAAATAATAAAAAATCAAGCAACAACATTCAAATAATTTGTAAGCACGAGTTTACTTTTTGGTAAGCTTTCTTTCTGTCAATGTGTTTATGTTATACGTTATTTCTGAAATTCTCTTCTTTATGTAATACATGTTATATTTTCAGACAAATAATTCCTGTCAAATACTTGTATTCAAAACATTTCAGATATTTTTAGTGCATATAACTTTAACACTGAACAGGAAAAAAAAACAGCAAATGGCTCTGGAAAAAACAAAACTGCTGTAGCTATTCCCTTTTCTTTACAACAGTGTTAAAAATCGTGAACTGAAAATAGATACACTGCTATGATCACCACTGAAAGATAAGTACCTATCGCTATTCTCATCCATAAATGCTTCAGTTTCTGTATTGAAAATGTAGTGAAAAAGTCATTTTAGTCGTCGAAAACATATGTCGCTCTCAATAAAGGGAACAGCTTCAGCATTTTTCTGAGAGCACAATGTGCATTTTATATGAAAAAGGTGAATAAATATTTTCACTAGATAAGAATTTCAGAAATTCTTACATATATATATATATATATATACAGTTGGGATAGCTTGACCTGGCAGCATTATGCGTAAAACCTAAATACAGCATTATGACTCTGCCAGGTTAGGTTTGCACCAACTATACACGCTTGTGCAAATTAATTGAAACAAACTCGAAAAATTGAGAAAACTAAGAAAAGAACTATTTTGTTTAAATTTATATAAAACCAAAAGTTTTTATAACATAATATGATCTCTACACCACTTTATGAACATTTGGGCACGATTTGCCGTGGAATCTACCAATTTTTTGCACTCATTTGTAATATGTGTGTCCATGACTTAGTGCAGTGATTAGCTTCTCCATAGTTGAGCAGTCCTTATGCAATAGTCGATTTTTGCATATATTCCGAAGATTCTCGATTGGATTAATATCAAGAGAGTTCTCAGTCCATTCAGATTTCTCAATTTCGTTCTCAGACATGTATTTCTTGGTCATTTGGACGCATCGCAAGGGGCTAAATCCTGCTGGAGAAATACCGCCTTAGGGTGTATTTTAATCATACAGTACAGCTTTGCGTTACACATAAGCTGACTTGTCCAGTTATTGCATACAATACATAGTTATTCTCTGAATTAACTGATAACCAGTTCTTTCATCCAGTAAGATCTTATCCAGATATCTTACTGGAATTAAGTATTTTATTGTTACTCCGAGGCTATATATACTACAATATTATGTCATTATCGACGCCGCTGAAAATTTACGAGACATATTTTTAAAGTGTACCGTTTTAATATAACTTAAAAACAGGCAAAGATATCTTATTTTTTTACATGGAAGCCCATGCCTTAAACCACTTTTCTACACAATTGCCTTATATAGAAAGGCACCCCCTAGCAGCATCATCTCATCGGCCGATGATCGGCCATTCATCGAAACCCGATGTTATTCTCATCGGCCGATGATCCAATATGTCTCATCGGTTAAACAGAATCCGAGCAGCAAAGTCCGATGAGTTTTGCTCGAAATACAATGAGATTTGGAGCAATTTACCAGCAGAACAGTCCTGTACCGATGAATTTCATCGGGAAACTTGATCGGAAGGATATCGTTTTCCGATGGAATATAGCTCGGCTTATTTTCATCGGAAGGATATCGCTTTTAGATGAAAAGT
Source organism: Uloborus plumipes (assembly GCA_038373865.1). Classification (NCBI taxonomy): domain Eukaryota; kingdom Metazoa; phylum Arthropoda; class Arachnida; order Araneae; family Uloboridae; genus Uloborus; species Uloborus plumipes. Next base: position 27,785 of record JAXGGA010003153.1, read on the forward strand.
AGCGTGCTCGAATACTGATCGGAACTATGTCATCGCGCGTTACGAGATCAGTTTACGAGGAGTCCAATGATCGGCCGAGAAAAATCCAATGAGGTGTTGCTACTTGAGACATATCATATCGTACAATCAGCTTTTGAAGTCCCTTTTCAAAGAAATATGCCGTCTGATTCTTTGTTAGATACTGCATTACGCTCATCCTAACATCACCGTCATTTTCGTGGCACTAGCCACCGAGGGGCTTCTTCAGATACAAAAACACCTCGAAGTAGTCACTGGATGCTCGATCTAGGCTACTTTTGAACTAAATCTTCATTAATGACGGAAGGTCGACCACTCCGTTTCTCGTCGTGCAAATCAGAGGGGCCATCTTTGAACGCTCGCTCGGACCCAAGTCCTAACCATTCCATTGCTCCAAATGGTTTCACCATGTACTGAAGAAATCTTGCGATGAATATTGATAGTTTTAAACCCTTTTACAGTTAAAAATTGAATTAGTGCACGTACCTCATATTCGGCGATAATTTCAATCGGTGGACGTATTTTGTAGCTGATTGTACGATATAAGTGCCTTACGTTTAATGACAATTGTGCAGAAAAGAAGTTTAAGGTATGGGCTTTCCGTAAAAATACAACTTAAAGGATACTTCTGTTTGGTTTTTATTTCCATCAAAAATGTACTTACTTTAAAAATACTCCTCGTACAAAGAAACTATCCTATTGGCTCTTATCAGTAATTTAATTCAGATGAGCTTGGTGCCATACAAAGGCAATGTAAAGATATTCTTTCCAATTTCAGTAATTGTCGTTTTTTACTTCTTTTTTTATTCTTGAAAATGGTGATGTCGTTCCCATGCTTTTATCAACTGTTTTACAACTAGCGAAATGTATAATGATTACACAGGGCCTAAACTATATTTCTCTGAGGAAAATTATATCTAAAAGTAATTGTCTTTGGAAAAAAATAACTAATGACACAAGCGAAAAAATAAAAAAGAAAACATGAGTGACGACATAAAGAGCGTAGTTAATGATTGAATATAGAATAAACGAGTTAATAGCATGGTTAAATAAATGTGTGAATAAATTACTAAATTATGAACAAATACGTGAATGAATAAAAAACGAATGACGATGACTTAAATAATGATTAAATAAATAAATTCAGTTAACTGTTCCACTTTGTCCTCATTTCCTTTGCTCCGTATGCACTTGACAAAATGTACTGAAAATTTAAAATTAAGACATGCCTATAAGGTACTGCACTGAACATCACTAGATTCCAATTGATATTTGAAATGTTAACAACGAAAACTTCATCTACTGATAAACACAAACATTATTTATGATGCACCGACTTAAATACAATAAGAGTATCAAATTTTAATAATGACTTACAAAATTATGTAGGAGAAAGCAAGTGGCTAAAAGCTCCGCTGGTAAGTTATTCCCTTCGAAAAAGCTCCAGCTAAGAAAAAAGATAAATATTTTTGGTTTTGGTGTTTTTAGTCTTTTACACGAAATTTAGTAGTTAACTAGCTGTGTGGCCCGGCGTTGCACGGGCTTTAATGTAGTGAAGGCAGTGTGAGAAAACTACTCGCCGCCAAGGCGGCTCGCCTTTACAGCAGTAAGGAAAGTTTAAACAACCTATTCGCCGCCAAGGCGGTTCGCCTTCACAGTAGCGGGGAAAGTTTCGACAAACTACTCTCCGCTAAAGCGGCTCGCTAAAAAGCTTTCCTGCATCAAAAAGTCAATCGAATTATTTGCATATGCTCCCTCAGAAATAAAGACGATGTCTAGTAGTGCATACTTAGCACTCTTCCTAAATAAAAAATAAAATTCCTAACCAAAAACAATTATTTCCAAAACGCTTTCTTCCTGTTAAATTAATTGCAAAATTTTAAACGAAAAAGTTGTTTTCATATTTAGATCGTAGCCAAAAAAAAAAAGTCCCTGCTAAAAACAGCAGTTGCAATTTTATTTAAAAACACATTTTCAAAATGGTACCAGAGAAAAAAAATATCAATCATTAATTAGAATAAAAACAATTGTTAGAACTTTGTTGTAACACGTATTCAAAATGACAACGGAAAGAAATAACACTCTTTAATTTGAAATAGTTCAACAATTTAATTAACGCTTTAATTTAAAATGGCAACGGAAAGAAAGAAAAGTCTTGGAATTTTAAATAGTGCAATAATTTAATTAATGCTTTAATTTAAAATGGCAACGGAAAGAACTAAATGTCTTGGAATTTTAAAAGTGCAAAGAATTTAATTAACGTTTTAATTAATATCTCAGCTAATTAACGTCGTACAATTTCGCGGTTGGTCTTATTGTCTTCCTTAGAAAATTTCGAATCGAATGGTATTATGTTTGATTCTTTACGCTCAGCGGTTTTTGAGGAGTTCAAGCTTCAGACGGACAGACAGACAGACAGACGCGGACAGATTTTAATAGTAGTAATATTTCGCTCTATGGCGTTTTTATGTAAAGATGTGTGCACCGTAATACCCTACGCTGAAATCATTTACGTTTCGTTATCTAACCTATAATTTGATTTTTTAAGACATGTACTTTTGAGGTAGGTTAGTTGTTCCCTTCTTTGGGGGAAAGTTGTTACGCGAAACAACTTGCCCCAGAAAAAAAATAACAACTATCCCGGAAGAATGTCTTGAACGCATTCATCTGTACGAGTGATGCAGTTACTAAATACGCTTATAAATAAATATTACATGTTTAGATATATTACTGTGATAGACCGAAAGTGAAGAAGGGAAACTTTCACCCAAAGCAAATCCGGAAATATTCAATCTATCTCCGACAGATATATATTAAATGTAAAATTTTCAAAGAGGAAACTATGTAAGATGTTGAAATATATTTCATAATTTTGTACCAAAACTATATTTTCGAAGGATCGTATTTGAAAATCTAGATAACTCCCTGTTATAACTGAAGACTGAATTGATTACCTTAGCTTATAAGCTCCTGAAGCTGTTAATTATTATATGCAATTTTATCATATTAATGTGTTATAATTTACTATTTATTAGCTGTTAACTTTAATGTGTATTTCTGCTTAAAGAATACCCACTGAACCTTTAAGTTCAAATTATTAATGTTTAAAAGCAAAAACAAAGAGAAAAAAAATCGTAGTCAGAATGAGAAAAGCAACTGATCATTTAAACGATATCGATGTAGCCCTTGACTAAAGTCTTACTTATATCAACCTTTCTTTTTTCACAAATTTTGTTATGTTTGCCCCACACACGGACAACTTGCTTCAAGTCGGGGTCAGTTGCTCCTCTTTTGGCTTTACTTACTGTAAAATTATTAAAACATCTCACGAAATTCAATCCAGCAAACAGTCTGTTTATCAAACGGATACATACTAGGTTTTAACCTCGGAATATTAATTCTGAAGTTTTCAAAACGAATTGTAAGCTTGCTTAAAAAACAGAACTCAAGTCCCGCTCTCCCCTACTTTGATCCTTAGTGGATTTTTTTTCTAAAAACAACATCTTTAAGAATATAGTAAAAAATATTAATCTATAGGTGGCGTTGCAGATCGCAAATATTTGACCATTTTTACTTTGCCCTACATTCTTCACTAGTACGAGCAGCAACGGAGTTTTAAATAATGTTAAAAGAGAAGGAAAAAAGAAAAGCTTCCCTGCAGAAAATTTTAAATATTGTTACAAATCTTGTAAATAGTTGTTGTTTTTCCTGCCTTGCATCATTTTTTAATTGTTCTTGATTAGTTGCCATATCATTCTTTAATTGTTCTTGATTCGCAGCCATGTCATTTTTTAATTGTTCTTGATTCGCAGTCATGTCACTTTTAACAGCGTTGATCGCATCAAGGAGTTTTTGCAGTTGTTCCTCCATTGCTCGAGTAATCACCATAAAATTCCGAAGTCAAAAAGTCCTTAGGAAGAAAAGTCCAAGTTCACAGATAATTCCAAGAAAGTCCTTGAAGATGCCCCACGTTGGGCGCCAAAATTGTAACGAGTTCGTAGCACCTTCAACTTTCTTGAAATGAGCATTAAAATCTTGAGGAAGTAACTATAAATTTATTTACAAGTATGTACACTATTTACAATAAGAGCAGGAAACAATTACTAAACATCCAGCAATTAGGCAGCACACAGTACACTGTACTCTCAACAGTAACTTAGCACCACGTATCTAACGTGAACAGTAATTAAGAAATTACAAAAGCAAAAACAACATTCGCCCAAAGCGAATAAAAACGAGCACTCTCAGAATCAAAATCTGAAAAGAACTGACTGACTTGTGTTCAAGGCCAGCTATTTATACACGGAAAGAATTCCCGACAACTTTCTAGTAATATCTGGAATATTCCAAATCATTCATAACTTTAAACAATTCATTCAAGAAAACGCTAGAAATAAAAAGAAAAACACCACTCCGAGCGAAAATTTCTTCACGCTTATTAAAGTTAGGGCAAGTGTAAAAACTACAAAGTGTTACGGGGCCGGTATACAAGTGATAAAAGTGATATCTTCAGATACTTTTGCAACATGACGTCAGATAAAACCAAAACTAATGAAAATGATGCAAGGCAGGAAAAACAACAACTATTTACAAGATTTGTAACAATATCCATTTCAAGTCTTTTTTGACTGTAGGACTTTGATGGATTGTGGTAATAATGGCTATATTTATTTCTGGGACGTTATTTGTTTGAGTTTTAGAATAAACTTTTTTTTTCGCTTAAATTTTTAGAAACTTTATTTCTTGCAAACGATTTGAAAGTTCGAGAATAATACATCATCCACACCAAAGTCATGAACTAATATTTAGAGTTTAAATAAAAAAGTTAATTTAATGCATGGTCATGAAGAAAAAAAGATCGTATATAAGTAAGTGATGAACTTTTCTAAAGGCGTGAAATTATGTAGCATTAACTTTTTTTTAAATTAGAAATAACTATCATATTGATCTAGTGGTTGATTATCATCGATCAAGCTCTTACTTTCGTGTGACACATCAATACTAAAAATATAAAACTCAAATGATCTTAAAGTTTTTATTCCTTAAAAACAACTAAATAAAATAAAAAGTGTTTGCCAAAAAAAGTTATTTCTGCCGAATTCGTTTCTCGCTTTCTCACTTTGTTGTTGTGTTTAACTGGGGTAAAATTTTAGAACAAAAATAAAACCGCTTTTATATTTGAAGAGTAATAATTTCATCTGTATGTGAGATCCCAATCCGGAAAACTATTATTGGTGTTATAACTTTTTTTCATAACACTCCCTCCCTTTATTGCCTAGAAATACTTAAACTACCATGAGTATATTCTTCATGATATGCAGCACATATGCTATAGCTTTTTATATATTTTTTTTTTTTACAAATACGCTTAAAGACATAATTTGCTTTAACTATTGTTTAGTATATCCAGCAATTATTTTCTTTAACCTCTTTTATGTAAAGCAAAAGTCTGTCGCAGACTTTTTCTACTTCAATAAGTTCAGGTTTAACTAAGTTGGATAAGCTGGGTGAGAAACTTTCCATGCGGTCTTTGATTCAACCGATTTTAACCAGTAAGATCAAAAGCATAGTGATACAGAATTTGACCTAAATAATTTTCGCATCCAATAGTATGTCAATTTGGCCTATGTGATAATGTCTATGTGAATCACATAGCCTCAATCACCTATGTGAATAACCTTTTGTATTTAAAATTTTTTTGGTCTATTTCTGCGTAACCCTGTCAGTCAATTTTCTGTTAAAATTAATGCGGTAGAAAATGTTTTATTGCAATTAACTCACAAAGTAATGCAACTTGGTATGGACATATATCCTCTTAAGCATTTCTCCAAGCATAGCTCATTGGAAAGCTAAGAAAAAGATATTTTTATATATGATATCAATAAAATTCGGACTTTGTTTTTCCAGGTCAAAGTTTGCGACGAAAATCTCACTTCTTACTACTTTTGAAAATTAAAAAAAAAAAAAAAAAAAAAAAAAAAACACGAAAGGTTTAGAATAACAAGCTCTGTGTTTTATTACATATTTATATGCATGGTTACTTATTATATAAAAAAATTGGCTTGTTACTCCGCCCCCTTTATGAGATATGCCCTTCTAAACTTGAAATTTTTTAAAGAAATCCAGTTTTCAACGCAAAAAAAAAAAAAAATGCATGTGGGGGAGAAGGAAAATATAATTTTACTTGTGGAATCTTGAGCACTTTTTACCAGCTTTTTTTTAATTAAACAAAAGTTGATTTGTTATTTAAAGACGTTTGGCAGATATGAGAGTCTACATTTTCAAAAAATTGCACAGAAACAAAATTATTTTTATACTTTTAATTTTTTTTATTAAAATGTAATAATATATATCTTATTATTTGCTTTCAATGCTAAGAGTTTTGAAGTAATTTTTTTAAACTTGCCACCTAAACAAAAAGCTACTCAGCTTTTATGGGCGATTCTCTGTAAACTCGTCATTTTTCACACAAAATCTGTCCGGGCACGGGTTTTTGAAGTGTTCGTATAATTATAATACTATTGCTCAGAAAATGAATCTATTATTTTGGTTTGAAAGAGGGCTAATTGAAGTTTGTGTTTTTCTGATAAATCATGATAGGGGGTGAGTCCCCCGCCTAGTATAACTAGGCAGGGGACTGTTCTAGGTCACTGTGTTTTTGCTCTTTGTTGCGTAATATCTGCAAAACTATTGGAACATAATTAGTTACGAGACTACCTATACATTTAGGCACAATCGTGGACACATATAATATGTTTTATAATTAAATTAATTGACATTGATAAAATTGCTTCCCAGAGGACTGTTTTCGCAACGACCCTGATGCGTACTTTCAGAACAAATGTGGCTCTCAAACTAAGCAAAGTAGCGTTTCAACACCGTTCTCGGCGATTTCGGCAAATTCACACTGATTACTTTAAACTTCATGCCAAAACGAATTTGCGAAAGTAATAGATTTTTCGTTTGAATTTGTTGCGGGGGACTGTTTGAAAAAACTTCGGACAAAATTTACATGACAATTTTAAGTTTTAGAAATACGTAAATATACCTTATTTCATAAGAAAAATATAGATTTATTATTCTATTTTTAGATATTAATTGCCAAATTTATGTAGTGTTAATAGGTTTTTTGAAATACTATCTTTAACAGTTAGACTATGGGATTGGGACATCCAGGGGACTGTGTTTTTGACTCTTAGATAATTTCTAGAAAAAAAAATTAAATTGTTATCACTCCAAATACATTTGGGCCACAAAGTATTAATGCCTTACTTGTATTAAGAGCGATAATTACTTTATTACACTTTATTATTTTTTAAATACTCAGTTCGGACAGCCAATTACCAGTTTACAGAGAATCGCCCTTATACCAAAGTCCTCTTCATGGCGGCTCAAGTAAATGAAGTTTTTTCTATTTTTGCGTTGTGCAGCAAACCCACCTGAAAAATAGATTAATTTTGAAACTAAAGGGTGGTCCGCTTTCAGTTTTCTAACAAGGATATTTTGAAAACCGTAGAATGTGGTAGTGTTGTATCCAGATAATCACTTACAAAAACTTTCAGCTTGAACGCATCCATCTTTTTGCCAATAAACAACAAAAGGATGAAGTGTGGATTAAACTCCCGATCAGTGTTAGGTCTGAATAGTTCTATTGTAGTTGGAAAACATATGTTTACAAATCAGACAAATTTAGTGATATTCTATATTTCCAGGTGTTAAAAATCTTAAATTGTCCTATTAAAGTTTGTTTGTTTCATTAGAAAGCTAGTAAAAAATACTTAAGATTCCACAAGTAAAGTTATTTTCACCTTATCCCCCCACATGAATTTTTTTAGCCTTGAAACTAGATTTTTTTGGAAATTTGAAACTTTAGGGGGGCATATCTCGTAAAGGGGGCGACATATGGGAGTAACAAGCCATTTTTTTTCAATATAATAAGTAACCATGCATATGAATATATGATAAAACATAGGGCTTGTTATTTTAAATCCTTCATGGGTTTTTTAAAGTAGTAAAAATGAGATTTTCGTCGCAAACTTTGAACTTGTAAAACTAAGTATTTTTTTAAGTCTGAAATTTATTGATAGCTTATATAAAAAGATCTCTTTCTTAGCTTTTCAATGAGCCATGTTTGAGCTCAAAATCTTTAATAGAAAAAAGTTATAGTTCATAAGACAAAGCATCAAAATGCCCCATTTTTGCTGTTGTCAACAACAAAAATGGCTTATATATATATAAGGGTAAATTTTTCTAAAATAAAATAAGTATTTTTTTGAGGTCTGCGAAATAAAAGGAATGCACATGCATATTTTCATCAAAATCAAAAATGATGATGCAACAACATTTTTGAAAATGTGTTGACTTAAAATGGAATGACCCCCACATCATTTTTAAAAAATAAAGTATTATTTAAATCTCATAAATTCTTTAAGTCAATTTTTATTAGTGTTAATAAGATAACATCATCCTAACTAGACATGACAATTCGAAAATTTATCTAATTTCTAATTCTCAGCAGCTTTTTCTAAGGTACTATATAGTATCCTCTAAATCCATTACCATGATTATTCATGAAAGTATTAAACGAATTTTAAAAGCACTATTCTAAAACAAGAATAGAAAAGTATTTTCACATGAAACAAGCTGAGGCATTGTACTACGTGCTTATATCAGGAAGAAAAATTTAATTTGAACCAAAAAATGGCGTTGCTATAACTATTTTATTTTAAAAAGAAACGTTTTCCTGTCTTTTTGTTCAGATATGTTACTGGCATAAATAAGGCATAATTAACCGCCAATTTATTCCAAGAACAATGTTTTTTTTAGTGAATGTAAAGGGATTGTTATTACATGTAGAACTCCATATATTTAGTTCTATGTTCGAAAAAAATCTAATTTTTTAACCTCTGTAAATTTCTCTTGGACAACTCTGTACACATTAAAGAACTTAACACTTTACTGACGCAAAAAGCAGTTGGGCGCTTGTCAAAATAAAAACTAAATAAATGAATAAACGTGCTATTGGATTTTTTTCTTCATTTACGTAAACGAGTTTATTCATTATTTTAAAAATTATATGGTAAGATATAAATGTCTTTCCTTTTTACAAAACCTATGCACACTAGTGATAAATTTCTCTTTGCATGGTACATATAAATCTTGGTATACAACATAACATAAATATATTTGACTGCTTTCCTTTGGCTGCGTTTCAGCTATATTTTAAAACTTTCCCCTATGAGTCGAAGATATTAGTTCATAAATCAGGTAATGAAAAAACATCTTGCTCGATATCCAGTTGCTTTTGACGAGAAACTCGTACATCCTTTGCTGCGAAGAAAAAAAAGTTGTATGATATATTTCGACATTTTATGCGATGTAAGGTCATTGAAGTTTGAAGCTATAAAACTTATTTGGTATGTTTGCAGACCTTTTAATTCAGTATCATTCTGAAATCTATATTTGGAGAGCTTTTTGGGGAATAAATGTCGATACGGAAAGCACCTTGAAATACGTTCAAACATAACTGCGATCTATCATTAGACTTTATACTAAAAGAAGATAAAACTGTTGCCAGGAAATTTATTGCAATGTTGAAACCGCAGTTGAAAATTTTTGTAGTAGTTATGTGGTTTCACATAACCATTTTTATTAATATTATTGCGCCGAAACTGTCTTCACTTTTTCTGTTTAAATATAAATTATGGTTTTGAAAATTAGTTTCATAACTGAAGAAGCTCAAGTACTCAAGTTTTGTATCTGTACGTGCGTAATACGTTAGTATATTTCATAATACTATAAATACGGAATTATCCCACATTGTATTATTGGAAATATGCATGAATATACCAATCATCGGTCTTATTGACAAGTGATAATATTTTATCACTTGACAAAATCAACCAATATGATCGCATTTTCTTATACGGGGGGGGGGGGGATACCGGTATTTTTTGTTGATGCATTCTACATCTACGGTTTTTTTTTTTTTTTTTTTTGTGCAAATATTTTTCTGTACCAGAGTATTTTTGGAATCACTCATTTACTGTTGCGTAAATAAAGAAAAAAAGATAAAATAGCTAAACGAAAGTAGCATTAAAAACCAAGTACAATGAAGTCCTAATCATGCGGGAGAAAAATATATTTATCAATGACAAAATCGTGAAAGCTTGTCTAGGGACAAGCCTTGTTTATTTTTACCAAACTTACGTTTCAGGACAGTTATTGACAAATTCTGTTTTCTTTTCTATATATACTGTAAAAGCACTATTAAGGGTAAAGTAAAAGGATTTTTTAATTTTAAACAGTAGAAACATTGCCATTGTAAACAAAACAAAGGCGAGGGAAGAGTTTAACTCACCCCCTTTTGAAAACTTTAAATTTACACCATAAGTTCATTGTTTGCTCATCAAACAAAGCATTCTGTTTGCTAATTACTTTGTGACTGCAAAGGAAAAGTTATGAGTCTCCAGGAGGCTTATTTTTACACAACATTACACTTTCTTGAGGATTAGTGGGGAAATGAATTTTCTCGGAACAACATTAATTCTCCTCTGACCGTAATTAAATGGTAGGAAACTCACTTTTCTTTTCCATGGAATTTTGTGTAACTTTATGTCAATTCAATAGCATTTTTGTGCTTCTTTTAAGGAGCTTAAACCAATGTTTAATTTTATGTGAAAGCAAATAAAATTGAACTGTCTCTGGATTTAAACCGTTTAAAATGGGATTCGTGCTAATATTTGTTTTTGTTTTCTTTTTAAACTTCCTTTCAGTTTACAAACAACGAATACAAATAATAATGTCCAGGCTTAGAATGCCTAACTTGTATAGTCTTGAATGACGGAAGTCGGACGGGACATGATTCAGTTGTTTAAAATTATTAAAATGAATTATGTGAACGATTCAAATGTTTGTATGTAAAGCGGAAAAATGGGTAATTGTTTTGAGCTATTTAAATCTCAGGGTAACCTGAAGAGTAGGAAACAATACTACTTTAGTAGGGTTGTGGGCACGTGGAACAGTTCATTTCACACCTCCAGGGTCCCCCATACCTACCACAGCTTCGTGGTTTAACCGGGATAGGGCCCTGAAGGGCGCTCTGTTATTAATTTTGAACCAGAACCTAGGGTCGAGCAAACCCTAGGCCCAGCACTCCCAGAGGTATCGTTTCACTTGGAGGATTTTGTGACCACGACATTTTTAACGCCTCCCAGTCACCATTGATCAAGACGGTGGATCTTTGATCGGCTGGGACCGAACCCGGGTCCCTCCGGATACGAGTCCGATGCCTTACCGATCGGGCCACCACGGCCCGGGCACGTGGAACAGCTTACCGAAAGAGGCTGTAATAAGTAAAAGTACCGATTGCCATAGTACTGGTGGAAATCGAACACGCTCTTTGGATACGAGGCGAAGTTTCTACCGCAGAGCTACAGAGCTTCCCCCCCCCCCTCCAGGACGTATTTCCTTATACGTTTAGCCCAACTTTGATGTTTTCAATAAATAATTTATTATTCAGTTTCCTTTATAATGAGTCATCTTTTACATCAGAGAAAAAGTCCATTCGCCAAAACTATTGAAATTGATCTTTATTAGTGAGTAAGCGCACCTTTAAAAATATTATAATTGTCTTTAAAATGAGTATTTTACAAAATATCACTCATGCCCTTGACTTTAACCGTTTGTACTATTAAACGTGACTTTGATGTTCTATTTTCCGTTCGGGAACAGCAATGCGTATCTGGAAAGCGAATACACATAAACGAATATTTCTCCATCAAAATACACATCCGAATAAACATCTGCTGATGTCAGAGGAATGTAAAGAAATAAATGAAATCGTCACAACCCATCGCCCTCCGATTCACCCCGCCACTTCCTCAATAAGATAACGAAGAATCGGAAACGGAATGCCGCTCCAAGAAGCAATCAAGAGAAACGAAATAAGCTTCGATCGTCTGAGGTATGTGAGACCTCCCGTTTCCCGCGCTTGCATGAAACTTGGCCAAGAAAGCATCCTAATCAAAGAACACACGAACCTTTATTACCAAGGAAACCGGATGAAAGTTATTAATAGAGTTTCGTGGATTGGTAACTCTTGGTGATTGGTAACTTTTGTTGGGGGAATTGCATTTTTTGAACACAAGGTGATTCCCAAATATTGAGAAAAACTTCAGCACATGAAATGAAAATGCGGCAATACCTGTAAATTCAAATTCTTCAATCATTTGTAACAATAAACCAGTCGGAACCTACGCAAGCGAGTTGATTTCAACCACTTAGGTTTATGTTAAGCATTTGTTTTGTAAATGTATGAGAAATTATTTATATATGATAGAAATTAAATTCATTATTCTAATTTATGTAGAAATCTGTTTTAATTTGGCTTCTACTTCAAGCAATCTGATATAAAATTGTACTGAAGCAATCGGGTGAAACGAAATAAAGTTCGATCGTCTAAGATATGTGAGAAATCCTGTTTCCTTCACTCACATGAAGTTTGGTCAAGAAGGCATCCCAACCAATGAACACATCGAACTTTATTACGAAGGAAACCGGATAAAAATTATTAATAGTTTCGTGGGTAAGCGACTCTTAATAATTGGTAACTTTTAGTCTGGTGAATTACATTATTTTGTATACAAGGTGATTTCTGAACTTCAAGAAAAACTTTAGCTCAAGAAATGAAAACATGGCAACACTTGTAAATGCAAACTCCTCTATTACTTGTAACTATGAAAACCAGTCGGGTATCTACTCAAGCGAGTTGATTGGCACCACGTAGGTTTATGCTAAGCATTTATTGTCTTGTTAATGTGTGTACAATATTTTAAATATGTTAGAAATTAAACTCACAATTCTAATTCACGTAGGAATCTTAATTCGGCTTATACTTCAAGTTACCTGAAGTAAAAGTCTACTGAAACAATCAAGCGAAATAAAAAAAAGGTCAATCGTTTGAGGTATGTGAGAAATCCCGTTTCCCGCGCTTGCATGAAACTCGGCCAAGAAAGCATCCTAATCAAAAAACACATGAACCTTTATTACCAGGGAAACCGGATAAAAGTCATTAATAGAGTTTCGCAGATTGGTAACTCTTAGTGATTGGTAACTTTTGTTCGGGGGAATTACATTATTTGAATACAAGGGGATTCCAAAACGTTGAGAAAGACTTCAGCACATGAAATGAAAATGTGACAACACTTTTAAATGCAAATTCGTCTATTACTTGTAACTATGAAAACCAGCCGGGACCTACTCGAGCCAGTTGATTGCCACTGCTTAGGTTTATGTTAAGAATTTGTTGTTTTGTAATGTATGTGATTTTTTAAAAATATGTTAGAAATTAAACTCATTATTCTAATATATGTAGAAATCTGTTTTAATTCAGCTTCTACTTCAAGCAATCTGAAATAAAATTCTACTGAAGTAATCGGGCAAAACGAAATAAGGTTCTATCTTCTAAGGTATGTGACACCTCCTGTTTCCCTCACTCACATGAAATTTGGTCAAGAAAGCATCCTAATCAAAGAACACATAGACCTTTATTACCAACGAAACCGGATAAGAGTTATTAATACAGTTTCGTGAATAAGCAACAGTTAATGATTGGTAACTTTTGTTCAGGTGAATTACATTATTTGTATACAAGGTGATTTCTGAACTTCAAGAAAAACATTAGCACAAGAAATGAAAATCCAACGAAGTCCTTCGGCAACATAAAAACTATCATTCGTGTAATAAACAAATACGCTTAGCTACTCATTGTCTGCAATGTCTCAGTTTTCACTCAAAACTAAGGATAAGCAATGCAATATTGTAGTTCGTACAATTTGTGTACTTATCAGCTTGCACATGTCATTTATCCAAATCATGACTATATTGCTAGCTAAAGTTATTATGTAGAGCATATTTACACGTCACTACCCAAGTAACACACTTCGTTTTTTAAAGGTTGTAAAATGGTTATAAACGTTGTAACAACCGCTTAAAAACGTTTATAAAACGTTTAATGGTTATTTGTGCTACCTGGGTACGAGCATGACTTTTTTTAATTACATATATAATAAAATATAAGTATGATTTTAATGGGTTTCTTCTCGTTGGGTTTTTATAGAGTTCGACAAAGTTCAAAGACATTAATTTCTGACTTTTAAAATTGTTCAATAAATCTTCTCGTGCCACTCTTAATACTCTTCCAGAGCACACTGTGGCACGCGTACCACGGGATGGCCATCCCTGAGCAATGTGGTCGCCCACAAAAGACTTAAAGATCAAAGGGGATTCAAATCTTCCTCAAAGTATAGAGCAGTGGCGGTCAACCTTTCTGGGAAGTGTGCCACTTTCTGTAGAAAAAAAGTTCGGCGTGCCACTTTAAATTTTTTAACTTATTGAAAAATGTAAAAAAGTGAAAAAAATTTGATTGTCTGATGATCATGTGAGTTTTACTCGAGTAGCATTTTCCCATGCAAGTTGAGTAGTGGTAAAGCTGAATCAGAAAAAGCCCACTGATTTAGAAGTCTAACAAAATACGAGGTATTTTGTTAAAAAAAAGGTACTAAAAGGATAGCAACAGGAAACAATGTTAAGTAGTAGTTGAAACTATTTGGCGCAAATCAAATTCTTCTGCAACATCGCAAATTGCTTCTTGGGAAATTCACAAATAAGTATAACTGCGCATTTTCTGTAATGTCAGCTTCCCTTTATTAGTAGGGAAAGATGGGGCGCGTTGGACCGGCATCAATAATGCTAATACTATCAATATTTTTTATTTTAAATTATGAGTGAATAACAATTAGAGCTACAGATCTTGCAACGAAATACTGCCTGATTTTCTTAGGTAAAACCTTCCGCGTATTTACGCATGCGTCAAGTCTTCTCTGATCTTACCAAAATGGGGATGATAGGTAAGATAACAATAAGGGGGAAGCATTTTGAGTCGTATCAACCAACGTATAACGATGCTAATATCAAATACATACTTTTGCTAAATATGTCAAAAGGATGGCGAAATGCAAGTTTTAAATTGAAAACTTCGGAAAGTTCCCACTTACAACCCATCAACTCTTTTTTAAGTGGGAAAGTTTACGAATGCTAGGCGCGGTTTTCACGGACGGACAGTATATAGTATAGTTATATTGAACAAATATTATTGCTATTCATTGCTGAGTAATTTTCATAAAAATTCACGTTTTTTTCCTTTTGCATGCTTTTCATGAAGAATGGAGTAATAAAATGAACTCTTATACTAAAGTTATTTCTTTTAGTTCATATTTTTTGCAGTTTGTTCATTCTTTGTCAAAAAGTTTTAAAAAAAAAACTTTCTCAGACCAAGAACATGCTGGTTCACTTTTAGAAAACCCACAAAAATCAAAAACTGTTAAAAGAATTATAAAAGTGAAATTGTTGAAAAAGTAAAACTGAAGTTGATGACGATCCACATGGATGTGTGTCAACCGTTTTACCAAAAAAGCGCTGCATAACATCAAACTTTGGGAATTTTTACCGAGCGAACAAAATTTTTTGGGGGCTACAAACTTCAGAATGTTCATTTCTCATGACCTACTTTGACATATAAAAAAATCAGGAAAATCAAAAACGGTCACTGCCACACCTTGTCTGAATTTCAAAATAATGGCTCTTAAAAAAGAAGAATTATTGCTATGTGCAAAAAATGGTAAAAAAAGTCAACTTTTGGTAAATTTCATGGATCTTTACGGTTTATGTACGAACTTAACAACTAAATAGAATGTAAATAGTTTTGAAGATGCATGAAAAGAGTCTTAAAAGGAAACATTTTAATGGTTATAGAACAAAAATGGTGATTATTTATATTTTCCAAAAATTTTTTGAAAATTGACATTTTTTCGTATTTTTAGAGAAATTCAAGCCCTGGTAGGACCCTAAAGGAGTTGTTCAAACTTGATAATATTTTACATGTGTATTATACTTACGCATGCATAGCTTTTGCCGGGTATTACAGAATAAAATTCCAAAGTTTTTGTTTTTCGCTCCACCCTATTGGACGTGATGTACTTTCTGTATTTCTAGATAAAGTTATTACATTAACAATATTTAGACAGCATTACATACATGAATTAATTTCAAGATTTTAATGCTTTTCTTTAAAATCAGTAAGATTTTAAAAAATTGACAAAGTTACTGAAAACGACATAATTTTCTCAATTAAAAAAATGTTTTGATAAATCTTTGCGTGCCACTCATAATACTCTGCCGTGCCACACTGTGGCACGCGTACCGCGGGTTGGCCACCACTGGTGTAGAGATTCCATGGCTCAGCAAAGATAACCAATGGTTCCTGAAATTGCAAGTCAGTGACAAGGGAAACATCAATAGTTCCTTCAATTGCGAGTTTGTGACGGGGGGAGGGATGGAGAAGCAAGGAGTGTAACAGACATTTTATATAACAATATGTTTCTGTAATATACGTAACATATAATAAGAAGAGGGGTTAAAGTGAAATGGGATACCTTGTGACAAAGAGGAGGGACTGAAATTTGCTGAAAAAAAGTGTGACATCACTTTTCGAAAGTCAGTATAGAAAACGAAAAATGCCAATACGAGGAGAAAAGTCATAAATTTTCTTTCAAGTTCTTAAAGAGGAAATCGATTTTTGAAACAAATAAAAAACTTTAAGAGCGGAAACTGCCATTTTACGCCTGATGATGACTAAAAGATGTGGCTAACAACGATGGTGCTTTTTAATTTGCGCGTGGTTACAGTTGACAAGTAAACGACCACATAAATAACCCAAGCATGTCCCAAAAGGTATAAAACATTTTACAAACAATATTTGATTGTTTTCCTTATCAAATTGCATTAAGTTGCTACTGAAGGCAAGATGAATTTTTCAATATTCGAAATATTACAATTGAAGTTGTTTCAGTTCTTGAAAAAAAAATGATGAGAGATTTAAAATTTAACTGATATTGGTTCGTCTGTTAGAAATCAAAAGTTATTTGAACGCTCATTCCAAACAAAATAATCTGATAAATTGACCTATAAACAATTGAAAAAATTAAATACTACTAAAACCTTGTGGAATATTTTGATAACTTTAGCTAGAATGATTTTTTTTCTGAAGAATCGATGGTAACGGATAATTAAATAAACTGATTTTACATTGATACACTCAAAAGTATATGTGGGTGATTCTACAAATACGGGAATATTTCTAACATGTAGAATTCAAAAAATTAATTTAAAATTAAAAATCTGAAAAAAATCAGCAAAGCACTTGATAAGTTACATAATTAAAATAGAATATCAGCAGAGCTTAAATGTTTGTATTTTATTGTATTTTTGGATTTTTATTTTTTTGAAGGCATATGTGAATGATAAAAAGGGCATGTGGATGACACAATGGGTATGTGAATATAACACAGTAAGTATGTGAATAACACAAACACAATAGGTATATTAATGAAACTTTTTAACCAGTAAACTGTTAGACATAATTTTTAAACATTGCACTGTCATAGTTTGGCTTTTGATTCATCCACGTGTCTTAAATTGGGGCATGTGAATGACAGTAGAAAAAGGGCATGTGAATGACAAAACACAAGTCATTGTGTTCTCAAAAAGTCATATCTGAATATTTTTCGGCTTCACTTCGAATTAGAACCCACAAATGTAAGCCTTAGGATTATTCATTATCAAAATTTATTTACATGTACATTTTACATGCATTCTGTGGGGCATGTTAATGACAAAGATAAAAAACACTTGCCTTGAAAGTTGAGTTTAGCTTGCTTTTTATCAAAAAGTAATTGCAGAACAGCAAAATTAATCCTCATCCAGGAATAACAAAGTTCCATGCTTTGTTTTAAGATGTGTTGCCAGATTTTGGTATAGAACATTTCAGAGAAAAATATCTATACTTTTTAGACATATGGATGACTGATAATCGCTGGGACAAAGTTTAGATTAACTTTTAGATATATTATTTTCATATTATTTTGCTTCTTTTGTGATTTACATCTTGCACACATTCATGTTTATAAATAAAAAACTCTCGAGAAAAAAATCACTTATTTTTTTTAAATCTATATTCCATTGATTGTGAAAATTGCACCTATGGGACAGGGCATGTGGATGACATTTCAATCTAATATCCTTTTTTTTAAATGAATAATAATTAAATATTGACATTGTTGATAACGGAAATTATAGAACAAAAGACGCATAAAAATATTCCCAAAATAGTTTTTTATTAAATTAAAAACAAAAAGAGCAATCAGTATGGAACACAAATTTGCCCATTTTTGTAGAATCACCCATGTGCAGTAAATTGGTAGTTGAAAGCGTAAATGTGTTTTCTATACATGATATATGCTGAAATTTAACTGTGAATTCAGATTAAGAATTGAAAGACTTGAAGATGACGGGGTATGCGACAAAACCGAAATTGCGATTATTTAAAGTTCAAAGTTTTTTTGCTGCAGCTTTTTTTGTTTTCTGGTTTTATCGTAAGTGTGCGTACGAAGTTGGTCGAATGACCAACTTCCATTGTCCAAAGTTTATTTTTAAAAAATGTAACATAACTCCTACATCTTCCAAGCCCTTCAATTATTATAAAATCTTTTTTATCAAAACCTCTTCTTTGATCATTATACTATTTTGAAATTATATTGATCGTAACAATTACTTATCGTCAATTGTTAGAGTACATAATAGTAATTTCTTTTCATATTTTCTCTCTAAAGAAAATTTTAATCGGCATTATGCATAAATTTATTGTATATACCCCAAGTAGCACACTTCGTTATTTAAAGGTTGTAAAATAGTTATTAACGTTGTAACAACTGCTTAAAAATGTTTATAAAACATTTCTGTACCTCGGAACCAGACTAACGTAAGTCCATTTTCGTCATTTTTCAGTAGAGGGGAAAAACGATGTATTCGACAATCGTTTTCCCCCTCTACCGAAAAATGACGAAAATGGACTTACGTTAGTCTGGTTCCGAGGTACAGATTTAATGGTTATTTAATGGTTATTTGTGCTACCTGGGACTGTACATTAAAAATTATCTAGTGCTTTCCTTCGGGTGCTAAATGCATAGATAACTAGAATCGCACTATTTTAATTATCTCAAAATTCAAAAGGGCACAATCCACAATGTATTCGATTTTGCTTGTATTGCTTTTTAGTTAAATGTATTTGCATGACAAAATTAATTTTGCTAAAACCTCTAATACACTTTTCGGTTACATTCACTAAACTAACTAATACAATTGATTTTCATTCAGATCGAAATCGCGTGTTTTACAAATTCGAAATTTCTATCTAATGGATGCTGACATGAAACATGATACTTACTACAAAAGAAAAATGTCAGAAGAGTTCTTGATTTAAGCATAACTATGATTCAAAAACTTTAGTTTTTCCCTTAAAGATGAGAATTACATGGACAGACTAATTATTTTTAATAGCCTTTCCTTTAAAAATAAAATAATGCATTTCAACTTTGTTAACAACATAATTAACAGTTAAATATATTTTTAGCAAAAATGAACTTGCACACTAAGAAAGAAAAATGGATCAATTCAATGAATGTTTAAAACTTTTTACTAAAAACGTGTTGCTAGGTTGTTGAGATCGAAAAAGCTAATGGAGCCATGTGCCTAGTTTCTCTTCTTCATGTTATTTTGTTTTGAACAAAGTATTTTACCCCTTGAAAGATCTTTGATTATACTTAGCTGAGATTAGGACCACAGCTACAAAAGGAACCTTTTATTAAAATTTATACAGACTTTAGAAAGAAAGAAACCTAGTTTTAGCGAAGAAAATTGACTTTTTTTTTTTCAACCTAATGCAACAGCCTTGTTTTGAAGAAAATGATCGGGTAACGCTTTTAACTTAGTACACCAAAGAATTTTTAAAACTGAAATCACTGTATGGTTATTTTAGAAAAACTAAAAATATTCATTATTAAAGAATTCTAGAAAATTTATTTTTAGAATTAGTTTTTTTGCTCTAAATTCTAAATTGTTAATAAATATTAAAGTAGTGTTGGTTTTTTTTTTCGCCATTGAAATAATATAACTATTTACATAGTTGAGCGTACTGCCTGAATAACCAACACAATACATGTTTTAAAAATCAATTTTAAAGTATTTATTATTTATTACTTACTGTTTGATACATGTTTTATTTGTTTCTCGAAGATTAAAATACAAAGCAATATCTTCCTTATTAAATGCAGACAACTACATTTATCACAAGCATGAATTCCAAAATGTTGTAAATAGGTACTGGAAGTTTGATATTAAAAAGACGTTTTTTGATGCGCTCTTATCTATGATGCCTTCTCAGAGGAAACAACATTGTACAAAGGGTTAAAAAGCAAAATCTGAAAAACTAAATCTTCTATTCTTCCCTAAACTTTTTAATATGTTAAGGAATTAACTCTCTTAAAAACTTAACAGTTTCCAGAATTCGGGCCAAAATACTTCATATTTTTCATTGCAATATCTTGTTCATCTTCATTTTCTCGCGCTTTTGAACAAATCGGAATAGAAAGAACTAAAGTATGAAAATTATCATCTACTCGACAGCTATTGCCATACATATGAATAATTTTTTACTAAAAATGAAAAAGATACGGGTGACATTAAAAGTGTAATAGAAGTCAGATTGCCCGGTACAGCGCGCGTGCAAATCAGCTAAGGCCCGAAAACGATGTCTGTATAGCGTATGGGCAAAACAGGGAAATGGTTAACAGGAAACACTGTACTTGCGATTCAATAGAAAATAATCTAAGGCAGGAATTCAAGTGAAACACCATTGCAATCGCTTCGAATTGAAATCGCTACTGGAAGTGAATTACATTATCATCAACTTAACTTGGCACTGACGTCACTACGGGTGGAGCCGATAAGAGCTCACAAGCAGTCAGCGATCTCCTCTTATTCGCCAAGTAGGCTGTGACGTTTTATCTAGCTCGTTTTTCATAGGCAAACGTCACGCTGACGTCACGATGTTTTCATCAAGAAACGTAATGTAATTCATTTCCAGTTGCGATTGTAATTTGCGATCGCCTGTTTCACTTGAATTCCTGCCTAATATTAGCTTAAATGTTGTAGTAATGAAGTTTACAATTTCTGACCAGGTCGCATTCATATCCTCTTCAGTCCCAGTTGCAGGTACACATATGTGTACCTTCCAAGTTTCTATTTATATTTGCTTTCAAAGCAAATTATAACGAAAAAAACTATGCATTATAAAATCTTCGATTGTAGCATTTATTTTTCATCAATCCCAATTTTTTTTTCTTGGTATTATTCAGATCCAACAAAGGTTTAAAAACATGAAATTCATGGTTGAAAAAAATCAGGACTGAAGAGGATAAATTACTTTAAATTTAACTAGGATATTTTGTTATAACACATGTAAAATTATTTACTTTTTTAATGATCTGAGAAAAGCTGACCCTCTACTGCAACCCTATTTGAAAGAAAAAAAGTAATCTGAGTTTAACATTTATTGGGTTATCTACTTATATTAAAAACTGAGTATCTAACTATCTTTCTATCTTTCTATGTCACGCTTATTTCTCGTGAACGCCAATGAACTGAAAGTCGAACCAGGTACCGATAGATAGGTAATTTTTCAGGCTTCATTAGTTTCAATCTATATGATAATACGATTTTAATTAGTGAAGATATCAATTAATAAGTAGTCAAGTTTAAAGCGATTAAGCCTAAAAATGATTAAACTTCCAAGACATTTATTTCTTACCGTTGCCATTTTGAATAAAAACGTTAATTAAATTATTGAACTGTTTAAAACTCCAAGACATTTATTTCCTACCGTTGCCATTTTGAATTAAAACGTTAATTAAATTATTGAACTGTTTAAAATTCCAAGATATTTATTTCCTACCGTTGCCATTTTGAATTAAAACGTTAATTAAATTATTGAACTATTTAAAATTCCAAGATATTTATTTCTTTCCGTTGCGATTTTAAATTAAAACGTTAATTAAATTGAAATTTTTAAAATGAAAGAGTATTATTTTTTTCCATTGTCATTTTGAATACGTGTTATAACAAAGTTCTAACAATTGTTTTTATTCTAATTATAAATGACATATTTTTTCTCTGGTACCATTTTGAAAATGTGTTTTAAATAAAATTGCAATGGCTGTTTTTAGAAGGGACTTTTTTTGGCTGCGATCCAAATATTAAAAGAACTTTTTCGTTCAGAATTTTGCAATTAATTTTACAGGAAAAAAGCGCTTTGGAAATAATTATTTTTGGAAAGGAATTTTATTTGTTATTTAGGGAGAATGCTAAGTATGCGCTACTTGACATCGTCTTTATTTTTGAGGAAGCATGTGCAAATAATTCGATTGAATCTTGGATGCAGGAAAGCTTTTTAGCGACCCGCTTTAGCGGGGAGTAGTTATTAAACTTTTCCTTGGTACTTTAAAGGCGAGCTGCCTTGGCGGCGAGTAGTTTATTGAAACTTTCCTCGCTACTGTGAAGGCGAGCCGCCTTGACGGCGAGTAAACTGTTTAAACTTTCCTCATTACTTTAAAGGCGAGCCGCCTTGGTGGCGAGTAGTTTTCTCAAACTGCCTTCACTACATTATAGCCCGTGCAACGCCGGGCCACGCAGC
This sequence comes from Uloborus plumipes, assembly GCA_038373865.1. Lineage (NCBI taxonomy): Eukaryota > Metazoa > Arthropoda > Arachnida > Araneae > Uloboridae > Uloborus > Uloborus plumipes. Next base: position 50,448 of record JAXGGA010003153.1, read on the forward strand.
TAGTAGTATTATATATTTTCCGAATTATCTTGAAAAACTTCCTAATTTCGCATAATTCCTTTTAAAACGCTAAACCTGTTTCCTATAATTATATATCTAGTTTTTTAGCACTTTTTTGATTAATTTTCATACTAAACAACTTTTTGCAAGATAAAAAATGTAACCTTTGACACATTTTTGTTGAGTTCGTCTCTTACTTATTTTCAAAACCCTACGCCCTTCCATTTGATTTGATTTGATTATGAGCAAAATAAAATACGCTATAAAAAAAAGGTTCCTTTCAATCCCTGGCAAATCGAAAAAAAGGAACTGGAAATGAATTTCTTCACATTTTTCCTTAAGCTTAGCGGTTCGTTTATTTGCGCATGGCCGGATATTTTTATTCTCACCTTCGACAAAATATCCGGCAGTCATGGAATTAGAGGGAAAAGAACGAGAACTCAACCAAGAAGAAAGATTTCTTTTCTTTTTTTAAAGCCGCTTTATTTGAAGCTAGAAATTCTAGATTTAAACTTATGTGGTAGAAGAAGAAAATGAGCTTTAGATGCACAAGAGATTTTTGTGTAAAACCTTTTCAATTCGGAGGTTTAATAACCTCATGTTCACTACAAAACGCCTTTTGAAGATTTTAAGGAACTCTGAAGTAGAATAAGGGGTTAAAAAAGAGTTTTGTAGTTAAACGTGCTCTGGCAGATGCAACGTTTTGAAATTATTTTTGGTATTACTTATTTTACACTATATAGTTTTGGGGGAAAACCTTTTTTTTTTTATTCCGAGGACCACACCTCTTACTATTATGAGTCTCGCTTGTCAAAACAAGTATTAGTATTAAATAGAGTTGCTGATGAAATCTGAAACATTTTAACTGTCCTTGGATGAATGACATTTACTAGGAAGATAAAAAAAAAACAATGACAATGTAGGAAAAACCAAAGCAGAGTAAGTACTGCAATTATTTACAGTAGAAAGAAGGATTATGAATTTAACCAATGAGGAAAAATGTAAATTAATTCACCCAATTAAAGATAATATAAATAAAATATAAGCAAAATAAAAATTAACTGAAGAAATTTTAGGATCTGTGAGATAGCTCCATAAAGCTTTGAAGCAAAAGACTATCTGTGTGTTCAAGTATTTATTGTTAAAGGGTCCATATTGTCCGAGTTGGGTTTTTTGAACTATCATCAGTATGAATTTAACGATGGAATTACTTTATGGTGGCAATATATACATGAATATTTAACTGCGTTACCATCGCTCTGGTACTACAGCATTTGTAGATCGCTGCATGTTCTCATATATATCTCTCTAATGTGCTTCATTTCACAATTAAAGCACAGAAAATTTAAGAAAGTTTAATTTAACAAAGGTACGAGACGTTTAAATAAAAATAAAAAACCTAAATGTACTTATACTATTTACATGTCCATCATCTCAAAAATATAAATTTACGTAACAGAAACTTATAAATAGCTACAGTTGAAATTCAGCTCATTAAGGAGAAAATGGAACATAATGTGAACGAGTGACTACTGATAAAATTTTCCACTAAAAAAAAAAAAAAAAAAGCAGACAGGTGCTAAGCACATTTGCGCTTAAACACACTCCAAGCCGGCTGCTTTTTTTAGTGGTTAGAAAACTCTGGGTGAGAACATTTCGGGTTCAAATCCCGGCTCGGGCATGGATGTACTTCATCTCATCTGACCTTGTCCTTTCTTTGTGTGAATGTGTTGCTATGCTGTGAGTGGTTGCCTACCCTGGTACTGTCTGATTTTCTTAAGTAAAACCTTACGCGTATTTATGCATGCGTCAGGTCTTCTTAGATCTTACCAAAATAGGGGTTGTATGTGAGATAACACTAAGGGTGCTTTTCCACTTTCCGTCCCGACAACGATAAATCGTAAACGATTGTCGTCATCCGACATTGGCTCAAGCAAAATGCATTAAAATATGCTATGCGCTTTTCCATCTCCCGATTCCAGGACGATTGTGTCGTCTCCGACCGATCTATGTCGTTTGTCGTCTCATTCGTGTCGGATGGCATCCGTCTCGCCTTTAAAATCGAGACGACATTCATTCATCTGTTTATTCTCTTCGAAAGATAGCAATGTCGTTTAAAATTCGACATCGCTGCTTAAATAAATATAAGCTTCAAATTTGCAGACGATTCCTAAAAGATGTAGCAATAAAAGTTTTTAATCATTTTATTTTTTTCATCATTGTTGCTCCCAGACGATTTTAATCCTTCGAAATAAATCAAATTTTCATTCTGATAGTGTTAGCGTCGCAGAGCGATGAATTGCGAATCTATTTTCCGAGACATTTCATTTCGATACATCAAAAAGAAATGCACTGTACTGAAGCGATGGCGTTCTACGAAGAGACGATTGACAATGAAACATATTTATTTTTTTCGTTACAACGAAATTAGGATATACCCGCTTAGTACTAAAGACCACTACAACTACGAAAACAAATCAAAAGTACAATATTTCGACGACCAACTATTTGCATCATGGCGAGCTGTGGACTGAATTTAAAAAAGTTCTATGGCAACCCTTTGGTTAGCGCTTGACGAATAGATTCGCCCTTTATCGCTCTACGGCACCAACATATAGTATTTGTTTCATTCTTATTAAACAAGGTGATAATGTAATAAAGATGTAAATATGTGAATATCATGCACGCATTATCGTCTCTTCTATTTGTTTTCTTTTTCTGCGGAGGTAAACATAACAGTCGTAGTCTATTAATTGAGGGGACATAATAATATACGTGTGATCAAAGTGCTGTCTCGAAATGAAATGCGGTGGAAAATGATCCGTTCGGAGAAACGATATCGTTTGAGTGGAAAAGCAGTGCTGTAGACGACACGGCACCGTACTTATCCTTGCAGTTTTACCGTCCGACTTTCGTCGTTGTCGTGCCGTCAAGTGGAAAAGCTCCCTAAGGGAAAGAATAATAAAAAGCATTTTGAGCCGTATCACACAACGTAGAACGATGCTAATTTCAAATACATGCACCGTGAACTCTCACTTAAGCGCCGGCCCAAGGGACCAACAGAAAAAGGCGCATAAGCGAGAAAGACGTATTAGTGAACAAACCTATTTAAAGGACTAAAACGCAACATAGGTTCTAATGAGAGACTGAATAAGAATGTTTCTATAGACAAGGGATATATTACTACGGTTTAGCAATTACTAGAACGTAATTACAATGATAAAGAGAAAAAAAATGTTGCATACCTAATTACAAACTGCTCCTCTTAAAACGATCCATAATAGGTAATTGTTTTCTCCGAACTCTAGTTCATGCGGAAAAAATGCCTTCCGTGAGCAATAGGCGGAGGATTAAAAGGGAAAGTGAAGAAAAATGCTTATTTTTTAACCCATTAATGCCTGCCATTTTTTTTCCAAAGATATTTTGTACACTGCTTATAAACAGTGTTTAATGAACAGGAAAAATAATAAAAAAAATATTATGTAAAAAATAATTTTTTTATTAAGGAAAGAGAAATCGTCCCTTAAAAGTTACGATAGACCCCAGGGGGTATATACTTTTTTTACTAAAATTTTTTTCTTCCTATGGTATAATATTTAAAAAGACATTTTATAAGAAGAAGTAAAATCAGGAATTAACATAAACTGGAAAGCTGGGGATAACTTTGAAAACGAAGCTTTTTTTCTCGAGATTGTGAACGATGTCATTTTTGATAAAGATCCTATTGAAACTGCTACAGAACATACTTTACAATGGTTATGTGCTGCAATCTGTTAATCACGAATTGAAACAATACCAAGGTACTCATTGAACATTATTATTAGGTTGAAATGTTCATTTTGGGGAAATTCAGACCCTCTTTTGGACCGTCCCTAAAAAGGGACGCTAGGCATTAATGGGTTAAATAAAATAATTTTTTCACGGAAAATTCTGCGCATAAGTGAAATACACTGGCGGAAAAAAAATCCCAACACCAAGAAAGACTTGTGTTAGATAAACGAAATTTGGTAGGTTTGTTTATACAATTGAAAGATGACATCAATTGAAATTTCGTGTTCCGCGCATAAGTGTGGCGCAGCTGGCGTCACTCAGAACATGCAAAAAAGGCTTGTTTTAAAAGCGTGTTGTGAAGCTCGTGTGTATTTTTTTTCCGTGAAATTGGACGAATTGCGTTCATGTTAGCCAGGAATACCTTTTAAGAAGACGAAGAAGCCATTATCAACAGCTCACCGAGTTTAAACGAGGTCGTACAAATTGGCTACGAGAAGGTGGATTTTCATTTCGCGATATTGCAGAAAGACTTGGGTGGGAATGTTTCCACCATGCATGATTATTGGAAGCTATGGGCAAGGGATGGTACTACCTCAAGAAGATCGAGTTCCGAGCTGCCACGTGGCACGACTGAGAATGAAGATCGCCGAATCTTGATTACGGCTGTGGCGCATCGTACTGCATCTGCGGCTGACATTCGAGCTGCACTTGGTACCGTCGTGACCCAAGGAACGGTAAGAAACTGCTTACTTCAAGGACAGCTCCGAGCCAGGTAGCCTGTAGCCGGTATTCCATTGACTGCAAACCATTACCTTTTCCGACGGCAGTGGTGCCACGACAGAGCTCACTGGAGGTCGGAGTGGAGATCTGTTGTAATTTTTGATGAAAACAGATTCTGAATTAGTGCTAGTGGTGGCTGTATATTGGTCAGAAGGAGGCCAGGGGACCGCCTGCATCCAAGCGGTCTACGGCCTAGACACACGGGACTCACACCTGGAGTTATGGTCTCTGGAGCAATGTCCTACGACAGCAGGAGGATTCTTGTGGTTATCCCAAACTCACTGACTGAAAATTTGTCGTCAGTCTGTTAATTTAACCAGTAGTACAGCCCTTCATGAGTAGCATTCAAGAGCGCGTTTTCCAACCGGATAACGCACGCCCTCACATCGCTGCTGTAACGCAATGTGCTCTACAGAGTGCTGACATGTTACCATGACCTGCAAAATCACCAGGTCTGTCTCCAATTGATAACGTATGGGATATCATGGGATGCCACCACAGTCATCATCCACAGTCAGCAATGACGGTCCTAGTATTGACACAGCAAGTGCAACAAGCATGGAACTCCATACCACAAAGTGACATTCGGCACCTGTATGACATAATGCATGCACGCTTGCAGGCTTGCCTTCAAAATTCTGGAGGTTACACCCTCTATTAAATTAACATAATTTCACATTTGCACAGCATTTTCTTGAGCTTAAATTTGCCAGTGATCTTGTACATTTAATCAATTAAACATGTTAACTAAACAATTGCATTACCCAAATTTCATTACTCTACGGCAATTTTTTCTTGGTGTTGGGATTTTTTTTTTCCGCCAGTGTATTTATCTTTAGAGCGACGCATAAACGATTGATACTATCATTATTTTGCTATGAAATGTGCTAGGACCATTCAAAATCGTCGTATAAGTGAAAAAGCGCATAAATGAGGCGGTATATACTAAGTGAGAGTTCACTGTAGTTTAGTTGAATGTGTCAAAATGATGGCAAATGCAAGTTTTAAATCGAAAACTTCGGAAAGTTCCCACTCACAACCTATCTCCCTTTTTTAAGTGAATGGTTCGCGAGTGCTTGGGGCGGTTTTTACGGACGGACAGTACAAATTGGTCCTTACTCCTTATGCATATGGCATGTGTTTAGCGTGGAAGTCTGATTTCTCACCAAATGACGGCATGGTTGGAAAAGTGAAGCAGCACAACTTAAATTGCCATCATAGCTGGCTCAATACAACAACAACAACACACTCCAAATGAGTCTGGATGAAAAACTTGGTTAAAAAAGTACCAATTGATGAACGTATTTTCATCACTTGAAAAACAGTGATCAATTTTAACACTTGGTGAGTGTTAATGTTTTCATATTTACAGTATTTTAAACAGAAATTTAATTAGTCTTTCTGTAGCGAAATTACTTTAAACGTTATTACTTCTTCTCAGATGGCAACTCAGGTCTGCCTTTTAACAATACAAGTGGAAATTTGCGATTTAACTAAACGTAGCTATCGGAAATTAACCCTTTGATGGTTATGAACGAGTTTAGCTCGCAATCGAATCGTGCTTCATAATGCGCGCAAATGAGTTCCGCTCGGGAGCAAGATTTTGACCGAAATGGTTAGTAACGAGCACTACTCGCGTAGTGAAATTTTCCCCCAATGCGCCATTATTATTCTGCACTGATGTACTGTACTATAAATACTTTAAGAAATTTTTAAAACGCGCGAGGCGAGCTATCTACGGCATCGCCATAGAAAGGTGACATTTTCGGAAGAACGGCGGGGGAAAACAGCTGCCACTTTCGACTACTGTTTACTCCTAATGCTTTGCGCGAATTAAGTAAACGGAAACTTCTCATTTCCATAACCGTCAAAGGGTTAAGCTTATTGAGGTTTAAAAAATAAAGATAGTGTGAATTGTTTGTTTGCCGTCGATAACGGGAAAAAAACCTTAAAATGACACCTTACTGTCTGATGAAGTATTTAGAAAGTTATGGCATACAATGAAAAAAGCACACTTGTGAAATTGAGATGTAATATATATATGATAAGCGCTAATGATTTACATTCAATGAAAAAATGGGACAAAATTATAATTTACATCGCCAAATCAGACTAAAATATCTCTTGGCAGGCCCGTCACTTTGAGTTTTTCTGGGGGGGGGGGGGCAAACGGTGAGTATTCAATGTAAATTGTAACGAAAAACCATTCTCACTTCTATTGTAATATATTAATTTTCCAAAGGCAGAGCGGGACAATTCCCCATCCCCCTGACACCCCTAAATGACGGAACTGTATCTTGGTGAACAGTATTGCATTTTAAAAACAATGGATATGAGTGATCATTAAAAAAATCGTTTCTAGATCTTTATTTCTAGCCAAAGAAATACTAACTACATATAATAGAATGCATTATTTTGTCTTACTCATTGCTAATGATTTTAAACTCATTAATATTCGAGTGCAAAATCCCTCAAGTATATAATGCAGTCTTCTTTTTCACTGTTCATATATAAAAAAAAGAAAATCCTAGGGCTCATTTTTCAATCTAATTTCGACAGCAAAAATATTGCACTATACAATCAAGTGCAATTAACTAAAACACATAATTCCAAGAAAGCCCTAAATATCAATTATTCCAGATCATTCCAATCTCTTTTCTTCATTTTCGACAGTTAACATATTCAACTATACGATTAAAATACGACCAACTAAAATACCCGATTCCCAGAAAGCCGTAAATATCAGCTATTCAGATCGAATGCAGAAATTCGATTACCGTGAAGTTAAAGAGATTAAAGGGTGTTATGAGTGCTTCCAAGCATTTTAAGCAAGAAATGGTAAGCGTGTCAAATATACTGAAGGTTTTAATACTATAAATGTTATTTAAAGGATTTTAATTTTCCATTTCACCTTTGCTATTTATATTATTGAATGCCTTATCAGGCTGCTTGCAGATGTCTGGTGTTATTAGGGAAAAAAAAGTTCTTCAGTTTGACTCAATGATAATATAATTTATGGCATTCATTTAGTTATTTATGTTCATCTTTTATATGATTTGATTATAAGAACAGAGCACACAAAATCTTTTAATCTCATAAAGTATTTTTTATTTTGGGTAAGGATTTTTTTTTTTCAAAAATTAAATACAACCGAAGCACAGGAGTTTTATAAAGATTTGCATACCCGAAATTCCGTCTGAAAACTTTTAAGTTCTTTCCATGTATTAAAATACTAGGGTAAGTGCTCCAGTAGTCGGCCAGTCTTCCAGCAGTCGGCCACAATGGCATAAAACTCCTCATAAATAGTACATTTTTAATTCAAAATCAGATATGATGCATTCACACATTCATGTACCTATCCTCAATCATCAACCAGTGGTAGTTAAGCTTTGGGTACTTCTTTTGAATGAGTAATGAGTCATTTCATTTTGAATGGTGTGCCCGTCATCCAAGATTGCGATTCTGCTTATTTTTCAGCTAAGATGATTCTGTGGCCGACTACTGGAGCATTTACTAGTGTTGACAACAGCTTGGATTTTAACATACATTTTTTTAAAATTTCTGAAACAAGTAGGTGATTCACAATCAGAAAGGTTCATTCTAAAGTTTTACCTTGTTTTTGTTGCTGTATTGATAGCTGAAAGTTCTAGGTTAGCTAGGTAAGATCCACAAAAGATCTCTTAAATGGCCGACTACTGGAGGACTTACCCTATTTAAAATGAATCGAAATATTTAGTGTCAATTTTAAGAGATTTAATATTTCGCCTAGAAACCATTCTTTTTCTTTTGGATGAATTGTGTAACAAATTTTTGAGCATCGTGTATCAGAATGGAATGAAGAATTTGAATTTATGCTTTTTAGCAAATAAAATAAGCATTTCTTTTATCCCAGAGACTATGGTGTGCGTATGAACACCCCAGTTACTTCTCCATGAAGCTGATATAAGTAGATATGTCAGCTTCGCAGCACAGGTAGATATATCGCACTATACGCAATCAGTTCAAAATATTTAAGACCTGCAGAAACAATACCAACATGTGGCTTGTAAGTCACATGCAACCAGCAGAATACTCCAAATAAAATCTGAAACCCTTTAAAAATTAAAAAAAAAAAAAAAACAGACAAATGTTATTATGCACCGAATTTATATAATTGACATACATGAGTGTGATTCGCTTTAAAACTTAATCTTGCAAAAAAAAAAAAAAACCTGGTCGAAGCCACCCAAGTAGCATCAACTCATCGGATTTTGCACGGCCGATCATCGAACTCCTCGTAAACTGATCCCCTAACGCAGGATGACATAATTCCGATCAGTATCCGAGCACGGTTTTCAATGAGCTACTTTTCATCCGAAAGCTATATAATTCCGATCAACTTTCCCGATGAAATAAGCCGAGCTATATTCCATCGGAAAACGATATCCTTCCGATCAAGTTTCCCGATGAAATTCATCGGCACGGGACTGTTCTGCTCGTAAATTGCTCCAAATCTCATCGGATTTTGCTGCTCAAATTCTGTTTGGCCAATGAGACATATTGGATCATCGGCCGATGAGAATTTCATTGGGTTTCGATGAGTGGCGATCATCGGCCGATAAGAGTATGCTGCTATGGCAGTCATTTCTCATTTGTATACTTGCATAGGAGGAAAATGCGAGATCTACAACTCTTTTCCGGCATCATCCTGAAACAATACTGCCGTACTAAACACAAAAGTCGTATCTGCACTTTTTTACAAAATTGAGTTATCACCACCAAGTGGCTCTTTGGGACGTATTTTACCAAAATACAAAACTATATGGTCATTTGAGTACGGGAAATATTTTTATAAAATTCTGAAGAAGTTTCATTTGCATCAAATATATGAAGACGCAAAACTTGAAAGAGTAATATAGTTCAACTTCGCAGAGATGGCCTATGACTCCTCCTTTTTTCAGGATTGTCCATTTTTAGGAAGGGGTGATACGCAGTTAAAAATTGAGGAATGGGATTCACAATTGATGGGGGAATTTGAATGGGTAGAAATTCTACCTATTTTAATTAATGGACTCGTTTTCTCATTTGATTGACACCGGCCAACTCGTCGCGGTTGAATTATATCTCAGTTTGAGCTCAACTGCAGATGCCACTTTTGCGCTTAGCACGCCAGTAGTGACACCCACACAACTACTTGGAAGCATCTGGAACTCTCGGAATGACTTTTTTATGTGTTACCTAGTCTACACTCACCGAGAGTTTTTTTTTTTTTTTTCAAGTTTTGTTTTAACCCTTTGACGGTTATGGAAATGAGCAGTTTCCGTTTACTTAATTCGTGCAGCATTAGGAGTAAACAGTAGTCGAAAGTGGCAGCTGTTTTCCCCGCCGTTCTTCCGAAAATGTCACCTTTCTCTGGCGATGCCGTAGATAGCTCGCCTCGCGCCTTTTAAAAATTTCTTAAAGTATTTATAGTACAGTACATCAGTTCAGAATAATAACGGCGAACGAAGTCAGCTCGTCAGCGCGCATTGGGGAAAAATTTCACTACGCGAGTAGTGCTCGTTACTAACCATTTCGGTCAAAATCTAGCTCCCGAGCGGAACTCGTTTGCGCGCATTATGAAGCACGATTCGATTGCGAGCTGAACTCGTTCATAACCATCAAAGGGTTAAATCGAGAGTTTGTATCACAAGTGTATGGCAATAGAGCTCGTTTCCATTTACCCGAGGTTCCCTTTCACCCCCCGAATGCCCGATCGTTTCTTTATACGAAAAAAAGTGCACATTCTCTTTCAATAAAATAATAAAAAATAATCGTATCAAAAGGTAAAGCTTATACATGGTGGTGATATAGACAAACTGACTTTTATAACTTTAGTTCGAATACTGTAATCTATAAAATGTTCACATATATTGCTACTATATCCCTTGAAAAACGGGCACTATTTAAACTTATCAGTATCAACTTCTTATCTACGATCCAATGGTATGCTACCTTTTCTCCGAATACTTCAACTGCTAATTTATCGTCAAAAGAAAGAACAAATCGTTGTCGCAATTGAAGGGCTTGGAGGATGAAGGGGCTAATTTACATTTAAAAAAATGAACACTCTGTACAATAGTAAGCAATGGATAAAGGTAAGCAAATAAAACTTGGTACATCTAACAGTAGATTTCAATAGACCAATTTCATACGCACAGTAATGACAAAACTAGAAAACAAAAAAGGTGCAACAACTGCAAAAATAAACTTTGAACTTTAGTTTCTCGCAATTTCTGTTTTTTTGCTTAACCCCTTCATCTCCCAAGCCCTTCAATCGGGATTCATTAGTATACTAAATTTCGTCTCGTGCCCTTTATAACCGTAGATATAACAGTCATGCATAGCGCAAAGAACATCCGATTGTGTCACCCTTTTCAACGATCGGTTCTAACCCAAGTAGCACACTTCGTTTTTTAAAGGTTGTAAAATGGTTATTAATGTTGTAACAACCGCTTAAAAACGTTTATAAAACGTTTAAAGGTTATTTGTGCTACCTGGGAACATTCCATCAGCAGCAGCTCTTATGGTTTTCATATTTGAGTTCAATTTTTTCCTTTTTTTTTTTTTTTTTGTAGATTTAGCTTTCTAGACTATTCATTTGAGGTAAACTTCCAGTTCAAATTGCTGCCAAAATGCAAGCAACTGCAGTTTCCATTAAGGTTCATCTGTTATTTGTATTTGTATCTGTGATAAATAGTTCCCGATATACACGAAAAAGTTCGACTCCAAAAAACCCACTTTGAGTAGTTAGAGGCAAAAATCATCAGCACTAGTTCTAATTGCATGGCCCATCCATACCCATTTTACTGAAACCCTTTCATTTATTTTTCTCTACTAATTTGATGAGCACAATTTTTTTGCACGGAATATCCTTACGTTTATAATTGTTAAAAATTAAATGAGTTATTTTCCTGCTTTTTAATTATTCATTAGATAACATCAATTTAGATTCCGAGAAATTGGAAAAAAATGCTGTAATCGAAAAAGGAAAATCATTTAATCATTCTCAACAACAAAAATGCCATCCTAACTCAATTAATGAGGATTTTCTCTGCTCCTGTAAACATTTTATTTTACTTAGTAATTCCTTATTTATTACTACGGGACCTTATTATTTCTAACATGGCATTTTTATTCTAGGTAAACTTCTGCGTTTGTGATAAATACAAATAGAAATATCTGTTTCGCACTGAGTACAGTACCCACAAAAGTAATAATAAAAGTGTAATTACATAGCTTTTTCATTACAAGAAAGGTAAAAATAACGTAATCGGATAGGTTGCTTCTTTTTTAGTTGGAAGGAAAAGGTTAAAGCATGCTACTATCTTCAAAGATCTCGTCCCGAGAAATATCAATTGCAAAGTCAATGTTAGTTTATTTTTCAACGCAACGAACTTAAAGTTTGTTTTTTTTTTTCTTTTTGGTGTGTTTTGCCTAGCGAATTCTATGAAGCGGGATCTAGGCAATGTTTCTTTGAACAATTGAAGTCTCAGTAAAAACTTTGTAATTAGAAAAACTGTACAACATTTGCAAACATACTGAGAGATACACAAACAAATTTTAAATATGGTATTTGTGCATTAGTTAGATCATTGATAGTCTTTGCAATGTAAAATTTAAATCATAACTTCAAGTCTTACTTTAACATATTAGCGCAATGTTAACTTGATAACAGATACTTCGACGCATAATTGCAAGTTTCCGTTTTATTATAAGTCATTTCACATGAAGCAAACTTTTTAGTTAAATGTAAGATGCCTTTAAAATATCAGTTGCTCTTAATTGTAACATTGAAGTACTAAAAGATGTGATATTTTTCTTTGTATGCACCTATTCTTCCTTTATAGTAACGCAAATTGAGGAATTTGATATTATTCATGATTATTTAAATGAACAAAAATATTACTCCAAAGTAAGCGTGTCTTTATGTATTAGCCTAACTACATTTCTTCCTCTTTCAGTCACAAGTGTATTATAACAACAGTGCTATTTTTTGGAATAATTAACAATGAAAATTAAGTCTTATTCTTAGATTTTATGTTGCGAAAAACATTTTTAACCCTACACTGCATAGCTTTGCCAATTGGATACATGGACTATTTTTCCTTTTGACCAAGCAAAGGGCAACTCAAACATAAAAAGCAAGTATTAAATATCTTTAAAGTAAATATAACCATCTATCCTCAAAATTGAATCTTCAAAAATGTTTTCCAATGTTTACTTAATACATTGTAAAATGTATAAAGTTCTTTCAGCGAACAAAAAATCATGCCGTGTAGGGTTAAATTGTTTAGAAAAAACAAACGGTGCCCGGAATCTGAAACATGAATTAGAACAGCTTCAACAAATGTCCCTTTTTTAAAAAACAAACTTGGAGGTACTCTGCAATTAAGTGCAGTTTTTCATGAAATTAAAATTCGCCTATTAGACATTACGATTCAAAATGAAATAAAGTTACTTAAAAGTAAATCAGGCAGTCACACAATTGATGATAACCATTATTCAATGGCTATTTAACCGTTTTAAATCATTATAGTTATTTATTATTCGCTCAACCTCATAAAATATAATATTTCAGGTTTGTGCATAATTTCTGTCATATTTTTGAATTCCAAAAAAAAAAAAAATAAATAAATAAATAAATAAATAAAATAAAATAAAAATACGCATATGCTTTTTTATTTTTTCTTGGAAGTTTTATCGTATGTTATAAAATTGAAACGGTTTAATATGCTTAAAGTTAGAATCTGCTTAAGATAAATTTTCGAGTGGAGAAAGTCAAAGCTCATCTCCCTGCAAGTTAGAGTTGAGAAGACAAAAAAAAAAAAAACGAAATGCATTTTTTAAGCTGTTTCAAGAAATGGAGCTTGAATCCAAAAGCACAAAAAGTTGATCTTTAAAATGGAAACTTTTTTCCAAAAAATAAAGAAATTAAGCTATGTTCAACGGAAATAGTTAAAAGAAAGGGATTTTCGCAAAGAAAAAGTTATTCTTTAAGTATTTTATTGTTGGATAGACTGTTTGAACTATGCTTTATTCCACGCCGTTTCATTGATGCTATTTTTATTGTGTAACTTTCTGAAAATAAGGAATGCACAACAATTTGAAAAAATTTTCCACCCCAAATGACAACATTTATAAAAACATAAACAATTTGGCGAAGGAGAGTTTCCCTATTTTTAACACTGTGTAATCTTTTAAAGCATAAGAATACATCTCTTCTATATATATATATATAAAAGAAAGTCGTGTTAGTTACACTATTTATAACTCAGGAACGGCTGTACCGATATAACTAAAAATTGGTTGGTAGGTAGCTTAGAGCCAGGAGACGGACATAGGCTATAATTTATGTGTGTCAGTTACATAAATAGAAAAACTGTCTTATTGACTAAGCCTTTTTTGACACCTCCATGGCTGAGCGACATAAAGCACTCGTTCTGGCAGCTTCCGGTGCGCAGTAAACAGGTTGTAAGTTAGCGGTGCGTTGAGTGTTATTTGACTTATTTTGTGAAGTAAATTACAAACAAACGTGTTACTTCCCTTGAAATTTATATGTGATAAGCTGTCAGAAGTGATTGTCACTGAAGAGTTTTTACGCCTCTGAGGCTGAGAGGTAGAAAGCGCTTGATGGGATGGCTCCTGCACTGCAGTTAAAGAGGTTGTTCTTCTCACTACTATTCCATCTTCTATAATATATATAAAAGAAAGTCGTGTTAGTTACACTACTTATAACTCAAGAACGGCTGTACAGATATGGCTAAAAATTGGTTGGTAGGTAGCTTAGAGCCAGGAGACGGACATAGGCTATAATTTATATGTGTCAGTTACATAAATAGAAAAGCTGTTTTATTGACTAAGCCTTTTTTGACACCTCCATGGTTGAGCGACATAAAGCACTCGTTCTGGCAGCTTCCGGTGCGCAGTAAACATATTGTAAGTTAGCGGTGCGTTGAGTATTATTTGACTTTTTCGTGAAATAAATTATAAACAAACGCGTTTACTTCCCTTGAAATTTATATGTGATAAGCTGTCAGAAACGATTGCTCATTCCTAGGATCCCGATGATCCCAACCGATATGCCGTTTGAATTTAAAAGACTTCAATTTCCGATCCGTCTTGCATTTGTCATGACCATCAACAAATCACAAGGCCAATCCTTAAAAGTTTGTGGTTTGAACCTAGAACATCACTGTTTTTCCCATGGTCAATTATATGTGGCATGTTTACGGGTTGGAAGACTATCTGCGTTGTTCCTTTTGCGCCTGATAATAAAACAAAAAATGTTGTGCATCACAAGGTAGTTTAGTGAAGAGCAACCTATGTACTAAAATACAGAAACAATAATGAATGATTAATGTAGGTACTTATTTATTTTTTTTTTTTTGTATTTTCTAATAATAAAAAACTTAATAAATTCAAAAATATTCTTATTTATTGCCTTTAAGGCGGAACAGAGTTCGCCGGGTCAGCTAGTAGAAATATAAATTATAACTAAAATTATAGAGAAATGCTTTTATAGTATTTCATAGCATATTACAATCTAGAAGGAGCTGTTTCAACAACTTCTAAATTGTGTGCAAACAGAAACTTTAGAATTGTTGAATGATGCAATTAGCTTTGTTTGTTTGTCAGTTTCAGAATAAGAGGCTAAGAAGGTACTGCGTCTTTCTTTCACCAGTAACTTCATCAACGTAGGTATGGTTTCACATAATGCTTTGCCCGAAACACTCTACGGGTGACAATTCGTTTATAAAATATTTCACACTTTTTCGCCTCTTAAGTTTTCTTTTTACGACTAGCAATTACTAAAAATAAGCAAAATCATTGCAAATGTTTTCCAAAAGCAATACCAACCATTGCATGCTTGACAACCAACCCACAAGCATATCAAAAGAAAATTAGAGCACCAAAATGATAATAAGAGGTGATTCGTCCTTTAGGGAGAGTCAACGGAATTATTATTTAAGTATACCACCACTAACTGCATCACTGTAGGTATAGCTTTACATAATGTTTTGATATGCAATACATACTACAGACTACCGGAAAGAATTCTTTTCATAAAATGCATGTAATACTGTTTCTCTTCTTAAACTTTCATTTTACGAGAAGCAAATAATAGTAATAAAGTTAATCCCTGCAAATATTTGCCAAAACTTTTTAAAAAAAGTATTAAGAGCAAGAATCTGAGAGAGTGTCACGCCTGTGATTCATGACGTCTCAGATTTTTTCCAAAAATTATCAAATGTTTATTACCTTATTGAAAGATCAAATCCAGAATTTTTTGTTCTAAAGTTAAGTTGTTTAGTTTCTATGGATCCCTAAAGGTGAAGGTGCGGCATCAAAAATTAAGCGGATTTTCAAGACATGGAAGTTGCTGTGAGACAAAACTCTTACCAGGAACTCTTGAACTCCAATTTTCTTTTTGTATATGGAATACAGAAGGTTGAAACTTTTTCAAAATGAATGTTCAATTTGAGGTAAGTTGTTGCCGTAAGGTCAGTGAAGGCCCTCAAAACAAGGCATTTTTGACGTTATTCAGCGTTTTTGAGGTCCAAAAACAGTTTGTACATTTCAGTTGCCACGGCAAAAGTAGTGTCCTTTGAAAGACCAGTATAAGCTCTTTAAAATAATGTATAAATAACCGAGGAAAGTTCAACGTGCTTTTAGTTGCGTAAGGCCGAAATATGAAAAACGTCATATTTTCCTGATATTCAAACGGTCATAACTTCCTCTGTCAACAGCATATTGAAATATTTTTTTTGCCAATGTCATACTCTATTCTTTGTCTTAACAGAACAAGTCCTTTGAGGCGAAATGTGAAATTTTTTTTTACAAAAAATGTATTTTTTCCTGTGCATTTTTTTCCTGTGTTGGCAGAGGAAGTTATGACCGTTTAAATATCGGTAAAATATGACATTTTTCATATTTCGGTCTTTAGCAACTAAAAGCACGTTGAACTTTCCTCGGTTATTTATGCATTATTTTAAAGTACTTACACTGGTCTTTCAAACGACAATACTTTTGCCGTGGCAACTGAAATGCACAAACTGTTTTTCGACCTCAAAAACGCTGAAAAACGTCAAAAATGCCTTGTTTTGAGGGCCTTCACTGACCTTACGGCAAGAACTTACCACAAATTTAACATTCATTTTGTAAAAGTTTCAACCTTCTGTATTCCATATACAAAAAGAAAATTGGAGTTCAAGAGTTCCTGGTAAGAGTTTTGTCTAACAGCAACTTCCATGTCTTGAAAATTCGCTTAATTTTTGATGCCGCACCTTCACCTTTAGGGATCCATAGAAACTAAACAACTTAACTTTAGAACAAAAAATTCTGGATTTGATCTTTCAATAAGGTAATAAACATTTGATAATTTTTTGGAAAAAATCTGAGAAGTCATGAATCACCTCATAATGCTAGGCGTGACAGTTTCTCAGATTCTTGCTCTTAATTTAATTTTTTAATTACTTGTTCGCGACGTTTATTCGTTGGTATGGCGCATTTCGCAAATATCTCGCGGCATTCACTGCACTTCATTTAATTTGTACTTTATTTTATTTGAATGTATACAGTTCTTTTATTCAAGAAACCGTCAAAGACTTATGCGTCAAGAATTTGCAGAAAAGCAAAGTAGCTTGAAAACAACCTACGGCAATTTCTGTATCCTTCTTTGCATTTGGGATCTTTTTGAGGAACGGGCTTTAGGTTATTTAAATTCTTACTGAAAAATTCTATTTTATGCAATGTTATCAAAACTTGATAATTTGTGGTCAAATTAATATCACTTTTGTATTTTTGACAAATGTTTAGTGTTAAAAGTTAACTCATAAACGTAACAGTCAAGTTATATTGAAATAACGATGGGTAGGTTTAGCTGCTGAATGGACACTCTTTATGCAATTAAAATATTGTAATTTCCTTTTAAAGTTAAGGTCTTCTAAAGTTTAATATCTAAATTTATCAGCTAAAATATTCATATGAATTTTAATTTTCAGAAATCTTTCATAAACGGTCTCATAGAACATTGCATGTAATGCATAAATTTCTGCAATAATGCCTAATGATTTGAAATTAAGTGAAAATTCAAAGTTTGAAAAACATTGGGAACCATGGAGCATTTTGAAATTTTGTTATACAAATTTTAAACTTCAAATTTCCAAAAAAATATATTCATTGCTTTTGCCCCATTTTTTTAATGCTTTTAGATGTAGTAAATATACAAGCACACAAAGTTTTAGACGCATAGATCAATAATTGAAAAAAAAAAACAACAACATTTTTTGTGTCCACTGTAGCCTTAAATTTAGCAGAAATGAGGTTAAGGAGAGTTTTTACTGGTGCATTGTAGAATCATGAATTTCATTCATATTTAATTGCCTTGGAATTAAAAGATGGTCTTTATGGTTCAAGACCCGCATTTTTTACAGCCCTTTTGATGAAAACTAGACGGATTTTCTAAATGTATTTTATTTTAGGACTACGCTTGCGAAGGTTGGTCACTTTTTCTTGTTCTTGTTAAAATATTTAATATCTGCACACGTCGCGTGTAAAGATGAAAGCATCCTTTCGCTTTTTTCTTTGCTAAAGCTAGAACCGATATCAGACTGCAATTTTTAAGGAGATTTTCTGACCACTTTTTCTTTAAATTTCTGAGAGAACGATTTTATGTTTCTTTCAATTACTGTGGTTCTGGGGAGTGACGATAAATGTAAATATATTGAAAAAGATAAATTTGAAACGTATTAAAGATTTTTAATTTGTAAACACATTATTTTAAAGACTATGACAGGTTTTTACTTTTGGTTACATGCTTTGAAATATTTATTAGTCTGAAAAACAGGCATTAGAATTTCTCACAGTATTTTGGTTTGGGAACAAGTTCAAAGATCTCTGTTGCAATTCCTAATCTTTTAACTTAAGTAATATAATTATTTTCGTGAATACTTGAATAAAATCATTCATTTTGCATTCAAATGAAGGAACTGAAGTACCGTTCGAAAATTAAGGTGGATTTTCAGCAAGAATGTGTGCAAAAAAGGACTGAAATCAAGGATCATTAACCCCCTCTAACTACTTAACTTTCTCAACGAAGTCACTTAAAAATATATGTATTTTTTATGTATGAAAACCAGTATGAAATTTGTCCTAAATTTACACAAAGTACGTTACCTGTTAATCTTAATATGATAAATCTTACAACACGGTTCAAGGAAAAGTTCTAGCATTTTTTAAGCCTAATTCAATCAACATATTTTAAACAATTTTTTTGAGAAACAAACCAAGCACTTTTAATGAAACCCTTGCTTTATTAAACTAGGAGGCATCGGGCTAATAATCTGGCAAATCGGTCAGCGTAAATACTTACAAAAATTCATTACTGACATTTAAGCGATGAAATTGCAGAGACAGGCTTTAACTTACGTCATGCACGTAAAAACAGCGAGAAGACCAAATTTTGTAACTTCTTCACTGCCGGTGGAAATCGTGGGATAAGCAGCCAGAGGGTTATCCATATAGGGTAAGTGCTCCAGTAGTCGGCCAGTCTCCAGTAGTCGGCCACAATGACATAAAACTCCTCATAAATAGTACATTTTTAACTCAAAATCAGATGCGACACATTCCCACATTCATGTACCTATCCTCAATCATCAACCAGTGGTAGTTAAGTTTTGGGTACTTTTTTTTGAATTAGTAATGTGTCATTTCATTTTGAATGGTGTGCCCGTCATCCAAGATTGCCATTCTGCTTATTTTTCAGCTAAGATGATTCTGTAGCCGACAACTGGAGCATTTACTTGTGTTGACAACAGCTTGGATTTTAACAATTTTTTTTTTAAATTTCTGAAACAAGTAGGAGATTCACTATCAGAAAGGTTCATTCTAAAGTTTTACCTTGTTTTTGTTGCTGTATTGATAGCTGAAAGTTCTAGGTTAGCCAAGATTAACAAAAGATCTCTTAAATGGAAGACTACTGGAGCACTAACCCTATTTATGTTTACGAATTGAAACAAGTTCTTAAAAACACTTCAGAGCTTTTTTCAGTTTTGCAACATAAAAATACGTTGGCAAACCAGAAAAAAATATAACTTATTTAAATATTTAACCTTTTAGAGGCTAAAAATATCCCAGCAACCTTTAACATTCTCTGTTACGACCAAATCCATACGGATATGCTACTAAACGTTTAAATATTTATACTCTCGTCATTATTGAAGTTTAAGTCGAAACAACACTTTTCTCAAGATATTGCATAATTAGAATCTCTCTGGTAATTATATTCTCAACAGTAAAATGTCATTTATTATCATTTCTCTAGAAACAGGTTTTATGTAAACCAACACAGAAAATTATAAATGATTTTATGGCTAGCTTTGCTTGCATTTAAAAAAAATATTCTGAGCGAAAAATGTTCTTTTTTCCTCCGTTTTACGATGCAAAGTTTAAAATTAAACGCATTTATGCACTCGTAAAATTTTAGACTTGTACAAGAGTTCTGAAAGAAGCAATGTGCTTTAACGTTCCTAACATTCCTTAAGTATCTTAACATTTCAAATATGAGTGTAGCTTAACTGCTCTTTTTTGAATGTAGAATAGTAAAAATGTTAATTTATATTCTTATTCATTGAACTAAGCTTATTAAAGTTATTGAAATCATTTGACTGCACGCTACTTAAGTCGTAGTTAAAATAAGATTGGTGTAAGTCATTTTAATATAGATTCAGGCAAGTAATGGTATAACATTGTTATCTCTGTAAACTCTTAATTGGCTGTCCGGACCGAGTATTTTAAAAACAATAAAGTGTAATAAAGTAATTATCTCTTACTTTAAATACAGCATTAATACTTTGCAGCTTAATTGTATTTAGAGAGATAACTTTTTTTTTGTAGAGATTATCGAATCCCTAAAAACATAGTCCGTTGGCTGTTCCAATTCTATAGTATAACACTTAAAGGCAATACTTAAAAAAATAAAAATATTAACACTACATAAATTTGACAATTAATGTATAAAAATAAAAGAATGCAACTTCAATTGGCCCTCTTTCGAACTAAAGTAATAAATTCGTTTCCTGAGTAATAGTATTATAATAATACGAACATTTCAAATAAGCATGCCGGGCAGATTCCATATAGAAAGTTTACACCAGAAACCCCCATAAGAATAACGTCATATCTCCAATGATACTAAAATTTACTTGGGAATAAAACAGTATTTTTGAATTCAAAGAAAGCAAGGACAGAAAAATAAGGTACTTACAAAGAAGCTGTCGTAGCTTGATATGTTCATTCAAAAAACGCCCAAAAAGCTTACAATGACTAACTTTCATGCTCAGAAGCTGTTAAGGTTTGGTAGGTAGGTTAAAGTTTCATAGTGGACTGTAGATTCAAAATAAATGTTCTCTTCACTTAAGTGGATAAAATCAAACTCTTGACTTTTTATAAAAACAAACTTTAAATTACATATTTAAGTAAAATGTAAAATAATATTCTCCGCCAACAATCGGCGAGAAAAACAACGCTCCTTCCATTAAAATATTTAAACTGTTCTATCTCTTTTCGTTTTTTGTTGCCATTACAAAAAACAATTCACAGCGCAGACGATAAATGAATCAAATAACACAAAGAAAATATTACAAAACAATTGATAGCGCAGACGATAAATTAAGCAAATAACCTAAAGAAATATGAACATCGCAGACGATTTATAAAATCGCAACAGAAGCTACTTACAAAAAAAAATCTCAGCACCAAGAAAGTTGCCGTTAGATAAATGAAATTTCGAAGGCATATTTATACAGTTAAAAGGTGATGTCGATTGAAATTTCACGCGTAAGTTTAGCTCGACTAGCCCCACTCAGAACTTGCAAGTCAGGGTTGTTTTAAATGTGCGTTGTTAAGTTTATGAATGTCACTGTCTGATTTTCTTAGGTAAAACCTTCCGCGCATTTACGCATGCGTCAGGACTTCTCTGATATTACTAAAATAGGGATGATTGGTAAGATAACAATAAGGGTAATAATAATAATAATCATTTTGAGCCGTATCAAACAGCGTAGAACAATGTTAATTTCAAACGTAGTTTAGTTGAATATGTCAAAAGGACAGCAAAAATGCAAGTCTTAAATTGAAAAATTCGGAAAGTTCCTACTAACAACCCATCACAAGTGCTAGGCGCATCTTTCACGAACGGACAGTATTTGTCAATGGAATTCGACGTACTGTCGGCCCGGCTTAAACGAATACTGTCGATTCCAAGAAATATTATTCGATTAAGCGGCCACGTTTCGTTGGCCACGTATCACTAATGAAGGGGAAGACAACCGAATTACGCGTAAATCTGTGGCGCACCGTACTGCATCCGCGGCAGAAAATCCAGCTGCAGTTTTTTTTTTTTTTTTTTCAGTCGTATGCCATCCAGGCTGGCAATTTGGGGTGCTCTGCTTCATTTTTCCAATTGTACCGTAATTTGGTGTGAAGTCCGACTACCACAGTATACGCATACCATAGGTACCCGTTTTATAGGGTAGGCAACCTTTCACAAAAACAAATTCACACAAAGAAAGTACAGGGACAGGATAGAGAAAGCACATCCATGCCCAAGCCGGGACTCGAACCCGGGACCACACAATCCATGGCAGACTGCTCTGACCGCTGCAGTTCGTACCACAGTAATACAATGAAGTGCAGTGGTGACTTGATCAGTAAGGCGCCGGACTGGTAACCAGAGAGTTCGATCCTGTACGATCAAAGATCCACCGTATTCACTAATGGTGGCTGGGGTACGTTAAAAATTATCATGGTCACCTCTGGGGGTACCGGACCAGGCATCTGCCCAGCATTTTTTCTGGATCAAAAGAACAGCTGTTCAGGGCCCCATTTCACTGGTTAAACCAAGTGTTGTGATAGGTTCAGGGACTCTGAAGTGAGAAGTGACACAACGAACTGCTAGAAATCGATTACTGTCCGTCCCTGATAGACGCGGCGCGCTCTAAGGAACCATGGCACTTTAAAAAAGAGTGATGGGTTGTGAGTGGCAACTTTTTCAAGTTTTCAATAAAAACTTGCATTTGCTATCTTTTTGACATATTCAACTAAACTATGCATTTGAGATTAGCATTGTTCTTCGTTGTTTGATACGACTCAAAATACTTCTTATTATTCTTCCCCTTATTGCCATCTTACTTATCACCCTTATTTGGGCAAGTTTACCTTAGAGACCGAGAAGAAGAGAAAGAAGACCTGACGCATGCGTAAATACGCGGAAGGTCTTACCTAGAAGAAAATCAGACAGTACTTTGAAGACAGCTCCAAGCCAAGCGCCCTGTAATGCGTTTTGCACTGACTCCGAGGCATTGCTTTTTGCGGCGCCAGTGGTTTCAAGCCATAGCTCATTGAAGATCGGAGTTAAGATATATAGGGGAGAGTTGGTTATGCATGGGCCACTTTTGGTTTTGAATTTTTGTAATTTTTTCTAACACTTTGTTTTAACTCTAAATTGGTGTTTTAGTTACTTTACTTATCTGGCTATCTAAAAAAGTCATAAAAGTTGGATTAGCACCTGTCTATAATGAATTATAATAGAAAATAAAAATTTTGGAATTTGGCCCATTCAACCCCACCTATGGGGTTGAATGGGCCATCGAAGGTAATGAATGGGCCACTAAATGAATTCAATGAAAACATGCGGATTTAATCCTTTATTTGCTAAATATGACAAAATAAATGTGGCACTTGATATGATGATACAAAATCATACTGATTTAAAATTATATAAACATCAAAACTGATGCAATTAAAATAAAACTGATGCATAGCAATTGTAGCAGAAAAATGACTAAATAATGAGATTGTAAGAAATAAATAACATCAAATATATAAAAAAAATAACAGCTAATACACACTATGATTTAATAAAATTTATATATCTCAAAAATAATATTAAAAATCACTTTCAAAAGCTTCATCTTCATTTTCAAACTTGTCAAAATTCAAAAAAAATTTTTTTTAATTTACTAGACATCGGGAATAAGAAATATCTAACTTAAGTTACCAAGAAAGAAAATGAAATTGTACTGTGAGGAATATAATATGAAGGAGAGAGGGGGCTTTTTTAAGGCACGCACTGCGACCAGAGGTCGATTGTACTATGGGAATATAATATAGATCTGCAAATTATATTTAGAAGTTACTACAAACCCATTTTGACGACAGTAATCTTTATCTATGACAGTCAGTTGTGTTTCATATTAATGCGAAAATCCAAAGAAAAGGAAGAAAAACAATATTTAGGTGGCCCATTCATTACCATGACATAGTGGCCCATTCAGCCCCACCTGTACTTTTGGAATACATTTAGGTTTTTTGAGTACATTGAATTTAGATAACATCAAAATACATCTTAAGATTAGTTTATAGATATGGAAAGAATAGCTTATACATATGTATGCAGTGAAATACTTGGTACATTTTAGCTAGGAAATGTTTTACTAAAAAGGGAAAAACTTACTTTTCAGTCAGATTCTTAACCATGCCACTCTAGTTTGAAAATGACACAGCGCAAACGAATGAAAATTGGACGAGTTTAGTAGAACAAATAGCTACATCTATTGGTGG
Organism: Uloborus plumipes; assembly: GCA_038373865.1. Lineage (NCBI taxonomy): Eukaryota > Metazoa > Arthropoda > Arachnida > Araneae > Uloboridae > Uloborus > Uloborus plumipes. The sequence goes on from JAXGGA010003153.1 coordinate 74,640, forward strand.
CATCAAAAAAAAAAAAAAAAAAAATTCATGCAAATACTTTTTCATATTTTGTTAGTGGCCCATTCATCACCATGGCCCATTCATTACCACTCTACCCTAGTATTTTCTGGTGAAAGCGGGTCCTGCTTTGGTCCCAGAGCTTGCCGTGTGTTGTTTAGAAGTTGGCTTGGGTAACGCCTGCAACCAAACTGTCCGCGTTTTGGCCACACTGAACCTACACCTGCAGTTTAAGTTCAAATTCAAAAGTTTTTACGAAAACAAAGAAAAACTTTAAAAAAAATACATTTTTACTATGTTTTTTTACATAATTATAATTTTGCTTTCTTTTCGTCACTTAAATTAGCTTTCATGCTAATTAAAACGCTCAGAGTTATACGATGTATACCATCTAAACAAAGTCGTAAACAAAATTACGTGATTGCACAAAATCAGTACACCAAGAGCAAGGTGTCTAAATGTTCTGCAGCGAAGTCTTACATCTTATTTAGTATAATTACTTGATCAAGTCATTATGAAATATAAATCTATTGGGGGAAAAACTTCACGCTTTAGCACCTCGGAGGTTAATTAAAAATACTGAAAGATAGAGAACGTTTTGCTCATTAAAACCTTTGACAAATGGAGCGTTAATGAGAACCAAGGCGATGACAAATTGCGAAAATACACCACAGATATTGGCGATGATCCTCTACCGCATGTAAGGAGTGGGAATAATTGCTTCTTCCAACTAAGAAAGGTAGACACGATTATAGCAATTAATGATACTGGGTAATTAGAATAGGGAAGAAACGGAGAATATAAATCGTTTCAAGTCCCGTCAATTTAGGTTTTCACTTTTTTCATTGTAACCATTAGAGTGCTTAAGGCAAAAACGATCTCTTACTTTTTTTTAACCCATTAATGCCTGGCATTTTTTTTTCCAAAGATATTTTGTATGCTGTTTACAAACAGTGTTTAATGGACAGGAAAAATAATTAAAAAAATATTGTGAAAAAAATATTTTTTTTATTAAGGAAAGAAAGATCGTCTTTTAAAAGTTACCATAGACCCCAGAGGGTACATACTTTTTTATTAAAATTTTTTTCTACCTACGATATAATATTTAAAAAGAAAATTTATAAGAAGAAATAAAATCGGCAATTAACATAAACTGGGAAGCTGGGAATAACTTTGAAATCTTAGCTTTTTTTCTTGAGATGATGAACGATGTCATTTTTGATAAAGGTCATATTAAAACTGCTACAGAACGCAATTTACAATGGTTATGTGCTGAAATCTGTTAATAACGAATTGAAACAATACCACGGTACTAATTGAACACTATTATTTGGTCGAAATGTTCCTTTTGGGGAAATTCAGACCCTTTTTTCGACCGTCCCTAAAAAGGGACGCTAGGCATTAATGGGTTAAAGAAGAGGGTGTAGTTTTGATTTGTAAAGAATACAAATGAGGCAGCCAGACCAGCAAATGAACATCTAAGCACAACTTCTTTTTCAAAAATATTTGCAACATTCTCATAAATTCGCATTTGGTGCATGGCAGCAAACATATTTTTATTGATATGTGTGGTCATTATATAAATGCGGGATATTTTGTGGTTCTTATTTTTTGTCGGGTTTAAACAAAAAGCGGTACAGCACCCCAGTGAATGAACGTGTACCAACGCTGTACCTCTTGCAATTTCAGAAACTGGACAAGAAAATAAATGTTTGAAGTCCATCAAATAAGTTTGCCGAGTTTGTAAAGCCAAAAGATTGACCTTGATAAGAATGTTCAACTTTGATAACTCTGTTGAATTTTTGTTGTTCTCAAGTGACTGGCTATAGTAGGACCAGATATTCAGCAATATATCTTTACATGAAAAACGTCAGTTGGACGGAAGGTCTGCCATCTTTTACGCAATTTTGAAGGAAGATTTTGACGTGTTGAGTTTCTTCTTATGTCTGAAGCAGTAGTACAGCCAAAGTAGAAATTCTTTTAGTCCAGTCCGTTCCCCGAAATAATTTTAAAAATTCAAAAAATGAAATGTATTTTTTTTATTTTTCATACTCGGATGAAGCATTTCCACTCGCGTAGTATTAGAAAACTCGAATATGAGTACATAGTTTACTTACATATGTCTTCTACTTCTAGTTTAACATACAAAATATAAATAAATTAATTAAAATAAAGCGAAAACATAATTTTAACTATAAAAAAAGGACATCATTATTTCGCAAAAAATGATGTTATGGCAATATACATATACATTGTGCATGTACAATATAGCGTAGTTTTTGGTAAGAAGCGACTTCGAATCTAAAACATGGATTTTAAAAGGGGGCAAAGATAAAAACATTTTGAAAAATACTATATGGCCCGCTAGAAGCATTTGCGTTTGACGTCAGTAACAAGTTGAAAGTAAAAAGTTGAATATTTTTAAAGGTGATTTTTTTAAAAATGCAAAAAAAGGCACAAAGTGAATTGTTATTTTTAACCGATTTAACAGAGAATGAAATTAAGCCTTACTTTCGTTGTTGCATAAAGTATCAAGGAAACAACAAAGAAGCAGGTAAAAAACATTTCTTTTCTGGTTTTAATGCAGCTATAACTGGCTTAAAATCTTGTAAAAAGTTTAAATTACAGTGAACTCTCACTTATACGCCGCCTCATTTATGCGCCTTTTTCACTTATACGACGATTTTAAATGGTCCCAGCACATTCCATAGCAAAATAATGACAGTATCATTCGTTTATGCGTTGCTCTATACATAAATATTTCACTTATACGCCGAATTTTCCCTAAAATTTAAAATTTTTTATTCAATTTCTTAAAGAAATAAGCATTTTTCTTCACTTTCCTCTTAAATCTTTCACCTTTATTGCTCACGGAAGTCATTTTTTCCGCATGAACTAGAGTTTGGAGAGGGACAATTATCCATTATGCATCGTTTTAGAGGGAACAGTTTGTAATTAGGTATGCTACAACTTTTGCTTTCTCTTAATCATTATAGTTACGTTACAGTAATTGCCAAACCGTACTAATATGTCCCTTTTGTATAGAAACTTCTTATTCATTTTCTCATTAGAGCCTATGTTGCGTTTTAGTCCTGTAAATAGGCTTGTTCGCTTATACGTCTCTCTCACTTATGCGCCTTTTTCTATTGGTCCCTTGGGCCGGTGCATAAGTGAGAGTTCACTCTATACATTCTTGGAAATTTGGATTAAAATTAACTAGTGCAAAAAGTCAATTAAAAAGCGACAAAACCCAAAGCTTAATCGAACGTACAATTTTCGCGTCTCTAGTGCAACTCTCTATTTAACGTGTCACTGTATCTTAGTTTTAGGATGCTATTAATTTAAGTGATGTGTAAAAAAAAACGGGAAAAAAAACTTTATTGGCACAATGCTCTTAGACAGAGCGTTTATTTCTCTTAAATAGTCGGAACGATAAGCATTAAAACGAGGGGTAAATCAAGAAATTTGCTAAAAAAAAAAAAGGAATTTCTCGCATGGTAATAGAAAATAAACAAACAAGGTGTAGTCTGCGCCCCTAACATTCCCTTCTCGTGGGCACCCCGGTCAAAGAACCGGGCACTCTTTTTTTTCCTTAACTTTATTCATACTAGACCCCCCCCCCTCATAAAACAATATCCTCCCCGTTATGAGAAAAAATAAAGGTAAATGAAAAAGTTATTAAAAGAAACAATGTACGTAAATACTGGATACCTCGGTGTCCAGTTTTAAAGAATACTTTTTATCCATTCAAACATATGTAAACTATGAGTTTCGTTCCATAAATCAATGTATTACTTTTATTAACGTTTAGCAAGCCACATTATTAACATTTAGCAAGCCACGATATTAACGTTTTAGCAAGCTTTTCTAAAAATATAAAATATTTTAGTTCTTATAAAAAAATGTATAATGTGATATAGTCAAGAGAAGCAATGTATTTAGAGCTATATCTAAACTTTGGTGATTTATATAGTACGAAAGGCATTTAATGTAAGGATTTCGAAACCCATACTATCCATGTTTATCTTGTGTTTAAACCAATGATTGAAAAAATATATATATATAATTCAAAACAATTCAGCACAGGAACTTAAAACTTTATAACCATTATGAAAACTGACAGCATTTAATTTTAAAATCTATGTTTATGAATAAATTTACTGTGATTTCTTATTCAAAAAACGTGAAAAAATTTTTTATTTATTTATTTATTTATTTATTTATTTTTTTTTTTTTTTTGGAGATGATTATTAAATCACAATTATTTTTTTTTCTTATTTCAGCATGGATGCTTGGCTGGTTCATGTGCAAAAGCGTTTCATATCTTCAAGGAGTATCAGTCAGTGCATCAATCAACACACTGGTAGCCATTTCTATGGACAGGTCAGTTATACTCTTTCACTTATTAAAAAAAAAAAGTAATTTTGGTTAGGTTTAGTAAATCTTTAATCCCTGCTTCTAGAGCGCTTTAAAGAAAGTTCAAAGCATTTTTACAAGCCTTTGATGTAAATAGTAAATATTGTTTTGATAATTGCCTTATATCTTTAAACTGGGCCAATGCTTGCTTTCTTCAATTCTGATTGGATATAAGATTTCTTACGTTAATTACTACGCAAGAGAACTCACTCTAAAAAATTAAACTTAAAATTATTTTTTATGATTTCATCTAAAGTATTTAGAGAATGTACCTAGATTAAAATAGAAATTGTTCACTAAATGAAATTGAATACAAAATAATTGGGCACTTGAAATATTTGAATTAATATATTTTAATTAGCTGGGATGATTTTTAAAATAGTTGGGCACTTGTATTTACGCGTAATTAAATTAGGAGACATCAGTGAGAGAGAGAGAAAGTTCTAATCCTATTGAATGAAATGGCATTTGATTAAAATTACAAGAATGAAAAAAAAATGTAATAAAGAGTCACGTACACGTGCCTAGAAATATGTTTACGCATAAGAAGCAAATTTTTACACATTTTGACGGAAAGCCCCGGTTTCCTAGGAGTGAAATCGTCGATCTCTGGTGAGGCGACGGTAGCCGCTTTCTTCTGCACATGCGCCTCAGCCGCAGATTGACGTCGCTTCACGCCACGCTCCAATCAAACTGGTTCTAATTCCAGCGTGCAGTCGCGCCCGGCGTCGGCGACGATTCTAGGAAACCAAGCCTTTAGGCCTTTATTTTATTTCTTCTTATAAAATGTCTTTTTAAATATAATATCGTGGGCAGAAAGAAAAATGTTGGTAAAAAAAAGTATGTACCCTCTGGGGTCTGTCGTAACTTTTAAAGGACGATTTTTCTTTCCTTAATAAAAAAAATATTTTTTACATAATATTTTTTTTATTAGTTTTCCAGTCCATTAAACACTGTTTGTAACCAGTATACAAAATATCTTCGGAAAAAAATGTCAGGCATTAATGGGTTAATAAAGAAAGTTTCATCGAAAGTGCGTTGTTTACTGCTCAAAAATTTGATAAAAGAATAGTAATGTTATTTGAATTTGGTGTAAAGACAGGAGCGCCCCAATGGGAGGTCACTGTGACCTCCCAATAATTTTCGCATTTAGCACATTTGATTGACAGTTCGGAAATTTGAAGGCAATAACATGCAACATTGAGATTATTTGCTCTTTTTAGTTTTTAGAATTGCGTCTAATGTCTTTTCTCACTAAATGTTATGCATGTACAACATATGCGCATACTTGCATTTTATCATTCGGTAAAATCGCAACTTCATTCGTCAAATTGATCATTTTCTCCCTCCCAGAAACTTTAGTTCGTGGCGCCCCTGTGTAATAACTTCGAAAACTTAGCTTTTCTTCTTGAGATTGTGAACGATGTCATTTTTGATAAAGATCATATTAAAACTGTAACAGAACAACAGAACACACTTTACAATGGTTATGTGCTACAATCTGTTGATAATGAACCGAAACAATACCAAGGTACTAATTGAACACTATTATTTGGTTGAAATGTTCATTTTAGGGAAATTCAGACTCTTTTTTGGACCGTCCCTAAAAAGGGACGATAGGCATTATTGGGTTAAACTAGGAGGTATTGGGCTCATAAACTGGCAAAGCGGTTAGCGTAAATACTTCAAGAAAATTTAGTGCTGACGTTTTAACGATAAAATTGAGGAATACGCCGTTTAGCCGTCATTCAAATCTTGAACCTCCTCTACCGGTTAGACCTCTCTGATTGCTGGACAAGGTGGCCGGCCCCTTTTTCTTACTTAATCTACTTATATTAAAAACTGAGTATCTTTCTATCTTTCTATGTCACTCTTCTTTCTCTTGAACGCCGATGAACTGAAAGTCGAATCAGGTACTGATAGATAGGTAATTTTTCAGGCTTCATTAGTTTCAATTTATATAATTATACGATTTTAACTAGCGAAGATATCAATTAATAAGTAGTCAAATTTAAAGCGATTAAGCCAAAAAATGATTAAATATGAAATCCATTGTTGAAACGTGGTTGCTATGACACAGTGATAACAATGATAATGAGAATTTTGAATAAAGGATTAACTAAATCAAACACGAAACTCATAAGCGGGCCACTTCCATAGTATTTTTATCGCTAGCTACTTGTAATATTTTGAAACATTTCATTTGTTGTAAAGCCATCTACTTATATTAAAAACTGAGTATCTTTCTATCTTTCTATGTCACTCTTCTTTCTCTTGAGCGCCGATGAACTAAAAGTCGAATCAGGTACTGATAGATAGGTAATTTTTCAGGCTTCATTAGTTTCAATTTATATAATTATACGATTTTAACTAGCTAAGATATCAATTAATAAGTAGTCAAATTTAAAGCGATTAAGCCAAAAAATGATTAAATATGAAATCCATTGTTGAAACGTGGTTGCTATGAAACAGTGATAACAATGATAATGAGAATTTTGAATAAAGGATTAACTAAATCAAACACGAAACTCATAAGCGGGCCACTTCCATAGTATTTTTATCGCTAGCTACTTGTAATATTTTGAAACATTTCATTTGTTGAAAAGCCATCTACTCATATTAAAAACTGAGTATCTATGGCAGGAATTCAAGTAAAACACGGACGATCGCAACTCACCAATGCAATCGCAAATTCCAAAATTTGGATTCAAGTGAAACGAATTCACTTGAATTCGACTTACAGTAGCGGTTGCAATATGCGATCGCCTCGAAGCGACTGCAATGGATTTTCACTTGAATTCGGCCCTAAGTCTGCTTTTTTCCTTTGAGCGAGCTGAACTTACTGAAACTTTCCTCACCATCTTGAAGACGCGAAGCATCTCAATAATTCGAAGGATTTTTTTTATATAGGAAAAAAGTAAAGGCGTGAAGCGCCTGTTAGCGAGCCGCCTTGACGGGGAATAGTTTCTTGAAATTTTCCTCACTACTTTCAGGGCACGAAGTGTCCGTGCAACGCCGGGCCACGTGCGTGGTATGTCTTGAAATCGAATGAACATTAAATTATATCAAATAATATAACTTCAGAATGAGGTAAATGTTAGAGAAGGGGGACGTTATGCATCAACATGCCGCAGGAAGCTAATCTATCTGCCCTGGCAGCTAGTTTAAATATAAATCCAAAAGAACGTATCTTTTCGAGTTGAACTTGATTCGAGGTCTGAATACAGTCGAACCTGCTGATCTCTAAAACCTCTCTATATCGAAAATTTTCAATGTCCCTGCTTTTACAGCATAAATTTAATGTTTTTTCTCATGTTTATCGAATGATTTTTCCCGAAAGCCTCTATATCTCGAATTTAGACGACTCTCATTTTTGCGTTTAATCTCCAGCCGCCTTTATCGATGGTATAACTTGGAGACAAAGATCATATTTTGCCCAACCAATTCAAAGACCATGTTCGTACTTAAAGGTATGCATTAGCTTGCTACCGATACAGTCATCACAATTAGTAAAACGTGGAATCAAAACATATTGTTACAAATCTTGTAAATAGTTGTTGTTTTTCCTGCCTTGCATCATTTTCATTAGTTTTGGTTTTATCTGACGTCATGTTGCAAAAGTATCTGAAGATATCACTTTTATCACTTGTATACCGGCCTTGTAACGTTTTGTAATTTTTACACTTGCCCTGCATTTAATAAGCGTGAAGACATTTTTCACTCGGAGTGTTTTCTTTTTTTTTTTTATTTTTATTGCTAGAACTTTCTCAATGGATTATTTCAAGTTATGAATGAAACAGAATGCTCCGGATTTTGCTAGAATGTTTCTTCCGAGTATAAATAGCCTTGAACACAGTTTTTAGTTAGTCAGTTGTTTTCAGATTTGATCTGGTGACTCGTTTTTATTCGCTTTGAGCGGATGTTTGTTTTGCTTTTGTAATTGCTTAATTACTGTTCACGTTAGATACGTGGTGCTGAATTACTGTTGAGAGTACAGTGTACTGTTTGCTGCTTAATTGCTGATGTTTAGCAATTGTTTTCTGCTCTTATTGTAAATAGTGTACATACTTGTAAATAAATTTATAGTTACTTCCTCAAGATTGGAATGCTCATTTGAAGAAAGTTGAAGGTGCTACGGACTCGTTACAATATTGTACAGTAAAATATTCAATAATATCAATGTAAAGCGATCTACTAAGTATTTGACTTTGATGCAATTACTTTTTTTTGTAAATTTTATCACAACCTCCGTATCTTGAAACCTCCGTTGCTCGAACTTTTCATCTGTCCCGTGAAATACGAGACAGACATGTTTGACTGATTATATCATTCATTTAGAATTAAAATTTTTAGCATTGTTTTATTTAACTGTTACTTTCTTACTCAACTAATTAGTTTTGTATATTTAATTGCTCAAATTTAAGTAATTTAGTGTTATTATGTATTAATTAACTTTTAATTTTATCACTTACTTAAATTACTGCATCTATTTTATCATTCTTATTTAGTTGCTGATTCATAAACTGATTGTTTCGCTTGAAATAAAATGTTCTTTCTTAATTAAATATACAATATATCCACTCGTATTAAATATTAAGACATTGAAAAAAAGTTTAAAAGATAATTTTTATCTACCAAAAATTTTACAATTTCCACGTCTTCTTAAAGTCTTAAAAAGGAAAGCAAAAAGAGAAGTCAAGAAAAAGAAAATTTCCTTTCTCGTTCATTAAGATTGTTTTTATCGTTTAAAATAGCCCAAACCTCGGGAAAAACTCCTGCCTTATGCAATTAAGTCACAGCGGAAGATATATTAATAAAATTTTTATGCCGTCAAAAGAAATTATGGTTTTCCGCATGCAACTGTTGCTAAGTTAAACAAAATATTCAGATTCAAGAATAAGTGCGCTTTGAGCAGAACTTTTTTTAAAGTGACTGCAAAGTAAAGCAATTACGACGAGTTTTAACTGCCCCGGGGTAAGTGTTACATTCAACTTTAGTTGGAATTCAAAGAATTTCAAAGTTAAAGCACCTTAAAATACTGCATGAATTTAGAAAATTAAAGTTTTGAAGCCGTTTCTTTGGAAAAGGACTTTGAAGAACTTCATCTCATTTCACGAAATCCGACATTCTCGACATCTATGACAAAATTTTAATAATGTTATGTCACGACTTTTTCTAAAATGTTTCATTTAATGAAGTCTGAGAATGAAGACTTTAATTAGTTAAAAATGATGTAACTTAATAAATTGATATTTAATAGTATTTTAGTCACATCTCTGTTAGTATTTGTAACCATATACAGGGGAGAAATAAAAACAACGCAGGAAGTGTCCAAATAAAAACTCTCGTTTTATAGCCTACTTTCCCGTTAAAAATAAAAGAAAGACGAAAAAAGCATTAAAAGTGGCTTAATGCATGTAAAAATATCTCCAAGTCAAAAAAAAAAAAAAAAAAAAAGTCAAAAAGAAATGAAAAAAAATAAATATCGAAAAATTAAAAATTGGAAAGTAGTATATTGAGATGGGGAATTTGTGTGTGTCGGTCTGTCTGTTGGTCTGTATGTCCCTTCATCCCCCTAATAACTTTTGAATGACCATTCCAATTTGAACAAACTTTTTTTTTGTTGGAAAGATCTCGGCGAGTACAGCTCATTCCCACATTTGATTTTTCGATTTGAACAATTTTTGGTTCATCTTTGAACCGTTCAAATAACCTGTCCGCGATACTTACTTTTTAGTGAACAGTCCGATTCGAATTTTTTGTTCGAAAGATCTTATCAAGGATACTTCATTCCCGTATTTACATTTCCAATTTGAGCAATTTTCCGTTCAACATTGAACCGTTCAAACAACCTGTCACATCTAATAACTTTTGAGTGAACAGTCCGATTCGAACAAACTTTTTTTTGTTCGAAAGATCTTATCAAGGATACTTCATTCCCGTATTTACATTTCCAATTTAAACAATTTTTGGTTCAACTTTGAACCGTTCAAATAACCTGTCCGCGATACTCACTTTTTAGTGAACAGTTTGATTTGAATTTTTTCTTCGAAGGATCTCAGCAAGGATACTTCATTACCGTATTTAAATTTTCAATTTGAAAATTTTCGTTCAACATTGACCCGTTCAAGCAACCTTCCTCCACCTAACAAATTTTAAGTGAACCGTGCGAATTGAATAAACTTTTTTTTGTTCGAAAAATCTCGGAGAGGCTCATTCAAATATTTCGCTTTTTGATTTGAACCAGTTTTTGTTCAATAATGAACCTTTGAACAAAAAAAGGTAACATTAGCGCCTACTGAGAAATTTAACTTGAATATTGATCTTGAACTTAAAGGCGGATTTCCTTCAAACTAACTTTGTAAGCAAATGGTTTTGATAAAAAATGTATGTAAAGTACTTATCTGAATAATCTTCTGTGAGTAGGTGATACTGACTCCACAAACATAGCGGAAATGCAGACTCAGAAAAAAATAACCGACTGTGCAGACGATTTTTTGTTTATTTTTTAATTTGTTTTATTTTATTATTATTATTATTGTTTTTTTTTCTTTTTTTTTTTTTTGGCAGACGGTTTTTTTTTGTAACAAAAATTTTTCTTTCATGAGAGCATTTTATTCTTTGTTTATATTTAACAACTGGAAACGGATTAAAAATGAAATTCGAGACTTTTTATTAAAGAACGAGTTTTTTTTTCTTTCTTTGATAAAATGTGTTTTGATGTTCTTTGTACTTTTGTTTTAATATTATTATTTTTTCTGAAAACGATTGATTAAATTTTCTACGGAAGAACTATAACAGCTACATTCTTTAAAACTTGCTACAAAACTTTATTTATTCGTTTATTTACTTTTTACGTGTCTATTTCACCTGATGAGAGGGGTATATTTTGCTTTTAGAAATCAGCTTTAAGTGCTGAAAAAGTATGTTTGACATAATTTTCCGTCTCAGATAATCAAGAGAATATTGATCAGATGCTAGAATGCCGATGTGTATGTACGGGAAAGTAGGCTCGTTTAGTTCTTCACAGAACTTCTTGTATAAACATCAAATTTACATTAACCCGCGAGCACTCGCACGGGGCCTCTCAGGCCCGGTCAATATTTAAATTCGCTGCCAAAAATCACCCCTTCACCGGAAATGGACGAGGTCCACAGTAGCTGCGCTCAGGGTCACCTTCTTACTGACCACATGTTTTTCAGGATGGTACAGACCCTCTTTCCCCTCCCCAAAATATCGGTTCGGGTCTCAGAGGCCCGGCGCGAGTGCTCGCGTTTCTAATTCTGCATTAAGAACGCGAAGAAAGAGGTTGCAAAATGCTTCGCAATTGGAGTTATAAAGATGAAACGAAGAGGTTACAGACTTTGTGATTAAAATTTAGCGTTCAAAACACAATTTTTTCTGCTGTAAAACTCAATTTCTTGAAAAAAAAACCGTTCCGGGCATGCGAGGCCCGGCGCGAGTGCTCGTGTGACGCAAAGTAGCAATTTGAGTTATAAAGATGAAATGAAGAGGTTGCAGACTTTGTGATTAAAATTTAGGGTTCAAAACACAATGTTTCTGCTTTACAAACTCAATTTCCTGAAAAAAAACCGCTACGGCGCGAGTGATCGCGGGGTAATACTGTAGATCTCTCGCAACGTCAACCTCAAAAGGTCATCATAATCATATTATATCAATTAATATTTCGTTTATGAATTTTAAGATCATGTATTTTTTACAATCATATTTTAAAAATCCATGATGTGAACTTTATATATGTATTGAAGTGTTTATCATTGTGCGCATGGTTTGTTATGTATAATTTTCTTATCAATACACAAAGAAGGGGCTTTTTAGTTGAATTCATTCGGTCATTATATAAAAATGCCATCATTTTGACCCGCACGTGAAGCTAAAGGACCGGTTTCCTAGGAGTGAAATCGTCGATCTCTGGCGAGGCGACAGACGCCGCCACCTTCTGCGCATGCGCCTGAGCCGCAGATTGACGTCGCTTCACGCCACGTTCCAATCAAACTGGTTCTGATTCCAGCGTGCGTCGCGCCCGGCGTCGGCGATGATTCTAGGAAACCAGCCCTTCAGATATTTCGATGAAAAGTAGTCATTTTAAAAGGTAATGAACTTTTTGGCTAAGAAATCCAACGCCAATTTGTGATTTCTTAACCAACAAAATGTCGTTCATTACCCTTTAAAATCCCTACTTTTTAATGAAATAAATGAGCGTCACGCGCGGAATAAGATGACGGCTTTATCGTAGAATGGCTGCTTAAGCGTTTTGTATCAGAGCAATTTCACGGTAACAGACGTATCCCCTTTTTGACAAAATAGCTTGAACAGAAAAGAATTGTGTTAAATTCTTATTTTATTTTAAGTTATTAATGAAGTACATGGTCTTTACTACCATATGATGCTGTTAAATTCTGAAGATTTCCAGAAAAAAAAATTATTAAAAAAACAGTATTTGCTCCGTAACGGACGTATCTGGTAATATTTCATCCGTTACGAAGTCAAAATACCATCATATAAATTCCGTTTCTGGAAATCTTCAATATTAAAACTGTATTATATGGTAGTAAAAACTATGTTCTTCAAAAGTCCATTCAACGAAACAAGGACTTATCATATTTGGAGTCTCTGGAAGCAGTTTTGTGCAGCAATCGATGCTATTTTTCAAAATGGAGTTGTCCATAACAAGCTGCTTTTATTGATTCTTCTGCTTTCTGATTGTTGCATATTAGATTGGATTAGATTGCGCGCTTATTTTTCTTTTTCTTTGCAGATTTCTGGCAATCTGCTATCCTCTGAAATGTCAGATGACAACCAGTAATGCTCGTCGGATAATCATCATCATATGGGTTTTCTCCTTCATCATAACTCTTCCGTGGGCGCTGTACTTTCGTCTGGAACCCATGGACCCTTCCCTCCCGGAAATAAACATCTGCCGCGAGGTGTGGCCAGAGGAAGATTCGGAGCTTCTGTACTTTCTAATCGCCAACCTGGGACTGTGCTACATCCTGCCCCTGTGTGTCATATCCTTCTGTTATGTTGCAATCTGGATCAAAGTATGCCGCAGGAGTATACCTGGAGAGACCAAAGGCACGAATGCTGATGTAGTGATGCAGAGGTCGAAATTGAAAGTAAGGACAGTTAGTTTTTTTTCCACACTAAATAGCTCACTTCTTTCTTTTACGTCTCTTAAATAATCGATGTTCTTCAATGGTTGCAAAGAATGGTTGCTTGTACTTCTGAACGAGCGTTAGAAGCAACCCTTTTAAAATAAAGAGCATTGTAGACATTCTTCTAAGTACAAAGGGGGGGGGGTGTAGCTAATGGTGGGTGTGTGCTACATCCTGCCCCTTTGTAAAAGTAAGAAGGTAGTTAAATTTTTTTTTTTCCAGTTTCGCACTAAAAAAAATATAGTGTAAATTCCACGTTGATTCCTTTTACGTCTATTAATTAACCAACGTGCTTTAATATCTCAAAACAATGTTTGCTTGTACTCCTGCACGAGCGTTAGAAGAAACCCTTTTTAAATAAAGAGCATTTTAATCATTCTTCTAATCACAAAGGGGAGGATGTAGCTAATATGGGTCTGTGCTACATCCTGCTCCTATATCTCATATAGTTCTGTTATGTTGCAATCTGGATCAAAGTATGCCTGTAGAGATCAAAGGCACGAATGCTGATATAGTGATGCAGAGATCGAAATTGAAAGTAAGGACAGTTGAAATTTGACAGTTTCACACTGAAAAAAAAAATTTAGTCTCAACTTCCTTTTACTTCTATTAAATAGTCGATGTTTTTTAACACGTTGACTGCCAAGCTACGAGAAAATTCGTAGTATGTGAGATTAGCTGATAGAGTTAACTAAGAGTTAGCATGGATTTGCTGTTTTCATACATATTCGAGTATATATGTTATACTTAGCCAAAAGTACAGATATTTGACTTCACAGGGAAGGTACCATAAAATCCAAACTTTCTCACAAGTACATTAGTTTCGCCCAGCTCATATTCCGCAAATTGTTTCATAGATTGGCGGTCGCGTGTTAGTAGCTCCGAAAAATGGTTTCATGTACTCATGCAAGACTCTTAAAAGCAACACTTTATTAAAGAATAGCATTTTAGACATTCTCCAACAGATCTGAAACTATGGAAAACGTTGAGAATAGTAATTTCAAATGTAAAGAAAAGTTATGTTTTCTGAAACAGCATAAAACTGTAAGGAATGTGTTTAAATTACCAAACTACAATATAGTAGTGCGTTAGAGGGAGCATGAAAACGCTTCAAACAAGTACACTCCTTGCTTGTCCCAAATCAATGAAAAATAAAAGTTTTAAAACGATCCTCTCGACAATTTCAACATGAATTATTCGCTAAATATATCTAACAACCCTACATTGAAATCAGACTCAATTTATATCCCGCTAAATTGCAGCATTGTTTACGTCTGTATTGAAATCAACTCTGGTGTTCCCCAAAAAAGTGCAAAAGACATTCTTTTGGAAACCTGAATGCAACCAAAATGGGAGGTGCACATCAAGATCCGACTCAGAGCATACATACAAACTTGAAATTTTCTACGACATATCGTTTTTGAGTCAAGCGGCATACGTGCATATGTTTTGATTTTAAGCTTGGCATTTTTGTTGAGAGTTATGCCAAAAATGTGTAATTATTAATTTGGGTTTTCGTTTTTTTTTTAATTATTACTGAATAACTGTACAATTAAATTTAGCATTTATCATTACAACCGAATGGCTGAAACTGCTTACGTTAAATATATTTTACCCAAATAAATATAATTCTATATCGGTTTATTACAAGATATTGAATTGATACAACTTTAATATTACTGTTTGACAGAAAATAACTTGCATTAGAAAAATAAATAAACATTAAAAATAAAATTCATTTTCATTCGAAAATACTTCAAGAAAAGTGATACAATATCTTAAAATTTATAGAATTTTGTTTGCTAGAAAATTCATACTTGCAAGAAAAAGAGTGATGTATACAGGGTGTCCACTCCTATCGTGGCCCAATAGCTAATTTTTAAACCGTTAGAGATAAGCATATAGTTTATTTAAGAAAAAATCTCTAAATTACGAAAGGAATTTGGGCTACGAAATGTTTTTCAAAAAAATCAAATTTTGAAAGAGTTACGAAATTTAAATTTTTATACAGATCCCCAGTCCTATCAATCATATTTAGTAAAACATTCTTGACACTGTAACGTTTAAAACTAAAAAAAATCACTCTTCTACGACAAAAATTGACCGAGTTATGACGTTTTGAAAAATCAAGATTTTGAAGGATCTCACATACTGTCCCTTAAGCGATCTCTCAATGACGTCATGAAATAATGCAAAATCTTGATTTTTTAAAACGTCATAACTCGGTCAATTTTTGTAGTAGAACAGTGATTTTTTTTTTTAATTTTAAACGTTACAGTGTCAAGAATGTTTTACTAAATATGATTGATAGGGCTGGGGGGCTGTATAAAAATTAAAATTTCGTAACTCTTTCAAAATTTAATTTTTTTGAAAAACATTTCGTAGCCCAAATTCCTTTCACAATTTAGAGATTTTTTCCTAAATAAACTATATGCTTATTTCTAACGTTTTAGAAATTAGCTATTGGGCCACGATAGGAGTGGACACCCTGTATGTATATAAGTTAAAATTTAAGAATTGTAAATGAAGTTGTAAATGAGACCGAAGGGAAGATGCTTTGTAGAAGAGGTATTTGAAAAACTAATTTCAATTTAATTTATAAAGCTCATCGAAAGAATTGTTCTTTCCCTCCGAGTTTCGGATATAGAAGACACACTTACTCCTATTCTCCTCACCTTAATGGAACTAATTTACAGCCCGAGTCAGTGGTTAATCTACTGGGGGGGGGGGGGAGTCAGCTGTTGTACTTGCATGGGAGGTTTTGCTTTAGTCGAAGTGAAAGCTATTTACTTATGAAGATAAAACCTAAAGGTTGTAGGACTCCCACACTTCTTGAGCGAGAAATTAAGCCCTGTCTCGAGCAGTATATTATTAAATTAAGAAGTCAGAAAGACATCCTTACTTTAATGTTATACAACACTAACTCGAACATCCAGAAAATACGGACGAAATTACTGTTGGATGATCTATTTTGCTTTTACTTCTAAAACAAAGGAATCAGTGCTTTCAAGTTTTGATGGTACGTGCCTAGAATCTCAGTTCAGAGTATCTCACTATTCAGTACTTAAAATGTATTACCTGAAAATCAATTTGTTTATAGGTAGTATAATTGCAGAACATTAAACTTGTGAAACCAAATTCTGGAGCTCCTTTAATAATGTTGTAAATAAGCTAATTATTTATTTTTAGTAAAGAAAAATAGAACAACAGTTCTTTGCAGAAAATATTTTATTTTATACTTCGCAGCAACTTAACTTGGCAGTGACGTCACTACGGGCGGATGACGTCAGCGTGACATTAGCCCATGAAAAACGAGCTAGATAAAACGTCACAGCCTACATGGCGAATAAGAGGAGATCACTGACTGCTTGTGAGCTCTTATTGGCTCGGCCCGTAGTGACGTCACTGCCAAGTTAAGTTGCTGCGAAGTATAGTTGAAGTGTAATATTCGAGTCGTAAATATTTATTTCGGAAGATCGCGGGAAAAAATGCAAATTAGAAAGTTTTTGATTGGATTTTTGCTAGAAAAAAAAACTGCGAAAAATAAGACAAAATATTTAAATAAGATGATATCTGTCTCTATCTCGGTTACATCCCATTCCAGACAGATGAATCTATAATGAGAACAAAACTTCAGTCTCGGAAGGAATAACGGAGTAGGTGGTGTATTGCTTGTAATTTATATGTTATATCTATTTTCAGGTGGTGAAAATGATGGTGGTTGTTGTAGTTCTCTTCGTACTCTCCTGGCTGCCACTTTACATTATATTCACTATGGTCAAACTTGGAGGCCCAGTCGAGGAAAACAGTACTAAAGAGCAGATACTTATGGTCATGGTACCCGTTGCACAATGGCTGGGGGCTTCCAACAGCTGCATCAATCCTGTTCTTTACACATTCTTCAACAAGAAGTTCAGAAAAGGGTTCTTAGCCATCATCAAGAGTCGGTCTTGCTGTGGTACCTTGCGGTACGATACTGGTCCAAAAGGCACCAGGAGTACAGTACTGCGAAGCACTTTCAAATCCCGTAATGACACTCAATGTGGCTACATGCCAACAGCTCAAGTATAATGAAGTGTGATTAAATATTTGATGAATATTTATTTAATGAAATTGTAAACCGCGTATAAATGTTTGTGTATATCTGCATATTTGCTCTGATGTGTATTTTGAGGGATATCTAAGTGTTTTTAAAACATTGCTCACGTTATCAACTTTTATGTAAAAGATTTCACGCATGACTAAATGTTTATTTTTATGTAATTTTAAACATTGCACAAGTTTTCGGTTTAATAAATATATTAAATGTTACACGAATGAAGTTGTAATGCATGGTTATCTTCAACACTCAACATTGGAGTGATTAATTCTGTATTTAGTTATTTTCAGTTTTCATATGAATGAATATTTTCATTTCATAAATGCATAAGTTTCAGGTACTGTACTTTTGAATGAAATATGTGTTACTTTAACGTTTCATATTCAAGTGTTGAAACTGTGCTGACGTTTCCCTTTATAGTTATATAAACTTTTTTTTTAAACTTATCACCAGAAAAAAACAAAAAAACAGTATTATAAAACGCATTCATAATATTGCATAAAAATGCCATCTGGGAGCACTTTCATTTCTTAACGCAACAATTAATTATGAAGAAATTGTTTGCTGCCATTTTTCCTTTCTTTCTTCCCTTTTATTCTTTTCTTTTTGCCCTAAAGAGACTCCCTTGATATTACATTTATAACAAAATAAGTAGCAATGAATATATAAGGCAAAAATATATTAATATAATATAATGTAATTAGAGTATATTAATATATGTTATATGTAATTAATCTAATTACAAACACAAACAAGACGTTTGGTTAAGCATTGCGCTAAGGAAAGAATTTATTGTTAAAAAGCTGTTTAAGATAACATAAAATACATCTTATTTCTTTTTTCCTCATTTTGATCTTTATCTGATCAGGTTTTTACCTTCTTGGTGCAATACTAGTTAATGGTACTTATATGGCGCTAATAGTGAAAGCTTTAAATGTCGCCCAGGAAAGAAAAAACTCCCAGGGGTGCAGCGAGATAGGTTTTGTGGATCAGCCCCTAAGATCCATTGGTTTTAACACATACTGTCGTCCCCGCTTAATCGGGTAACGGATAAACGAATACCCCGCTTATACGAATAAAATATCTCGGAACCGATGTCATAGACGTAATGTTAAAGATCTCCGCTTAATCCAATACCCCGTTTATTCGAATGATATTTCTTGGAACCGACAGTATTCGTTTAAGCGGGGCCGACAGTATTACTATTTATAATTGGACAATCTTGATCCTTGTATTGATTGTTGTGAACCCCCCCCCCCCCCCCACCCCCTTGAAAACAAACTATGACTGTGCTAGTGCATTACAATGCACGCGTAGAAGTGATTCTACGAGTGCTTTGTCATGAACATATCGTTTTGTTATAAGAATCAAAAGAAAAAAAGAGTTATGTTTCAAACTGAAGGATTTTTTTTTTCTTTTTACTTGAAAATACTTTTACTTTATTGGTGCAAGCCTTTATAAACTCTATGTACATCTTATTTTTGAAGAACATATTTATATTAGGAGGATAAAAAATGGCTACGTAAGCAAAAATACTTTCTTGTGTGATGTTAGAAGTCGAAGAATCATCTCAAACGCCCCATTTAAGTCCCGGTTTCCTAGGAGTGAAATCGTCGATCTCTGGCGAGGCGACAGACGCCGCCGCCTTCTACGCATGCCCCTGAGCCGCAGATTGACGTCGCTTCACGCCACGCTCCAATCAAACTGGTTCTGATTCCAGCGTGCGTCGCGCCCGGTGTCGACGACGATTCTAGGAAACCAAGCCTTAACTTACCGTTTTAGGTTAAAAGGGATATCTGTACTATGTAATATTCAATGTGAGACAATAATGTAATGGCTATTCTGTTATAAAAAAATTCAAACGATTAATTTAATAAGTTTCTTCGCACTTTTCATTCAGTACTTAAATTCAATTATTTAATTATTGTTTCATGAAATACGAGTATTTATATTACTCCTACATACTACTGAATCAGGAGCACTGAATTATGTAAACAAAGTAAGAGTACTTGTTTAAACAGACAATAAATCGTGTTTGACAAAGTTAATACTTGTTCTTTGTCTCTATCTTGTTTGCCGGAAATTATACTGTTTTAAAGAGGAACCATCTATCTGAATTATGCTGCAAATATTAAACCTTTGCTGTTGCAATCTCATAAAATATACAGCATAGAGCATATTCCCAAATAACTGCCCTCTGTTTAACCGAATCTCTGCGTTAATCTGTCGTAACTAACTTAAGCGTCAAAATCTAAAACACAGTATTTTGCTGGTACTTAATTTCTGCTGGCATGAACTATGACGTCGACTCCAAAATCAATTATAATTTGACCTTCGTTACTAATTAATAAGGGAGAAAATAAAAGATTTTATGCCACATGGAACAATAGGCAGCAACTTTCTTCATTTCTGTGATGTTTATTTATTGCGATGTTAAATTTACACATTTCAGCAGAATAAAATGTGTGCATTTCTTAGTATGTAACCAACTTTTTACATGCATTCACTCACTTTTAACATTTTTTAAATACGGTATTTGATTGCTTAATCATTTTTAACCCATTAATGCCTAGCGTCTCTTATTTGGGGCGGTCAAAAAAATTGTCTGAATTTCCCCAAAATGAACATTTCACACAAATAATAGTGTTCAATTAGTACCTTGGTATTGTTTCAATTCGGTATTAACAGATTGTAGCACATAACCATTGTAATGTGTGTTCTGCAGCAGTTTTAATATGATCTTTATCAAAAATGACATCGTTCACAATCTCAAGAACAAAAAGCTAAGTTTTCAAAGTTATTCCCGGTTTCCCAGTTTATGTTAATTGCTGATTTTATTTCTTTTTAAATATTATATCGTAGGCAGAAAACAATTTTAGTAAAAAAAAAATGTACCCTCTGGGGTCTATCGTAACTTTTAAAGGACGATTTTTCTTTCCTTAATAAAAAAAAAGAATTTTTACATAATATTTTTTTTTATTATTTTTCCTGTCCATTAACCACTGTTTGTAACCAGTATACAAAATATCTTTGGGAAAACAATGTCAGGCATTAATGGGTTATTGCATTCATATCACTTTAAACATTTTTCGCTTCGTTTTCCGTTTTAACCGGAATTTTGCTTTATCCGATTACTCCCGGTCCTACTTGAGCCGGTAAATTACTTTCAAGAAGTGAAGAAAATAATTCTGTGGAAGTTATTCTGAAAGAAATTCCAATGTATTTTCTAAATTTTGACTTGAAGTAATATTTCTAACTAGTTAGGCTTCTAATAAATGTAGTTACATAACCGTCATAATACTAATGTTGCTAATCTAGTTTCGAATTCAAGTTTCTTTAGCTTTTAAAATGTCAAGTTTCTAAGTAGCAAAGAAAAAAAAACTACTTATGTAAAGCACAGTTTTGTTCTTCGTAGATAAACTATCTGTACTGTAATATATTCGGACGAGTTACAACACCTAAAAGATTGAGCTACTTAACATACAGGAGATTAATATTCAGAAAGGGTGCACATCATTATTTATGCATTCATTTTAATACCAAACTGTATCATGTACAATTATAATGATGCGAGAAACTTGATTAATATAATTACATTCTAAAAAGCACTTTGCTTGCTGTAGCCAGAATAAGCATGCTCATATGCAAATATACGTATAATTATTGTTAATACGTACGCGAGATGTTTTAATTGGAGAAATACAATATGTTGCAAAGAGAAGCAGAGATATTGTTTCGCAAGAACAGATCTATTGGTTGAAAAGAGTGATACGGTGTAGTGGAAGGTACAACAATTAAAAGAGATGCACATAAATTAAGTATTAAAGTACAGTGAACTCTCATTTATGCGCCGGCCCAAGGGACCAACAGAAAAAGGAGCATAAGTGAGAGAGACGCATAACTGAAAAGGCCTATTTTAAAGTCTAAAATGCAACATAAGTTCTAATGAGAGCATGAATAAGAATGTTTCTATAGAAAATGGTCATTACTACGGTTTGGGCAACTGCTGTAACCTTACTACAATGATAGGGATAAAACAAAAATAGTAGCCTGCCTAATCACAAACTGGTCCCTTTAAAACGATCCATAAATAGATATTTGTCCCTCTCTGAATTTTTGTTCATGTATAAAAATTGCCTTCCGTGAGCAATAACAGCGAAAGATTAAAGAGGAAAGTGAAGAGACATGCTCCTTTTGTAGGAAAATAAATTAAATTGCTTGCATTTTACGAAACATTCGGCGCATAAGTGAAATATTTATCTTTAGAGCTACGCATAAACGAATGAAATTATCATTATATTACTATGGAATGTGCATAGACCACTGAAAATCGTCGTATAAGTGAAAAAGGCGCATAAATGAGGCGGTGTATAAGTGAGAGTTAACTGTATTCGTATTTAATTATGAGTATCATGCTTTATGATGTGTCGGATATTTAAAAAAATGGTCATGATTCTGAAAAGGGGTTTTTTGAAATAAATCTCGCGCGAGAACATAATACGTTATACAGGGTGTCCACTCCAATCGTGGACCAATAGCTAATTTCTAAACCGTTAGAGATACGCATATAGTTTATTTAGGAAAAAATCTCCAAATTATGAAAGGAATTTTGGGTCTATTCAATGTTTTTCAAAAAATCAAATTTTGAAAGAGTTACGAAATTTAAATTTTTATACAGCCCCCCAGTCCTATCGATCATATTTAGTAAAACATTTTTGACACTGTAACGTTTAAAACTAAAAAAAAATCACTCCTCTACCACAAAAATTGACCGAGTTATGACGTTTTGAAAAATCAAGATTTTGCATTATTTCATGACGTCATCGAGAGATCACTTAAGGGACCGTATGCGAAATCCTTCAAAATCTTGATTTTTCAAAACGTCATAACTCGGTCAATTTTTGTGGTAGAAGAGTGATTTTTTTTTAGTTTTAAACGTTACAGTGTCAAGAATGTTTTACTAAATATGATTGGTAGGACTGGGGGGCTGTATAAAAATTTCAATTTCGTAACTCTTTCAAAATTTGATTTTTTGAAAAACATTGAATGGACCCAAAATTCCTTTCGTAATTTGGAGATTTTTTCCTAAATAAACTCTATGCTTATCTCTAACGGTTTAGAAATTAGCTATTGGTCCACGATTGGAGAGGACACCCTGTATAATAATATATGACGTATGTAATTGATTCTTACCTTATTTATATTGTTCTATATTTCGTGAGTTGGTTGCTTTGCTCTCAATGTATCTAAACAGAGAATATACTAAAATCTATCATTTTGGATTAAAAGGTAATGCGTAAGTCAAAAACAAGTCAGAAGATTAAGACAACCAAATCAATGTTCTCCAGTACTGTTTACCCATTGGTATCACTAATTCAATGCATTCTTCTATTCTTTCTTTCTAGTGCGACAGGATCAATAAGAAAAATGAAAAGTGAGTGGAGGGATCCATGAGAATAAGCATCAGAGCATTTAAGTAATACATCTGTTCTCTAAGAGATGATTATCAGGCACTAAAGTAGTATTTACTCGTAAAATTATCACCTCTAAAATGCATCCAGCTAACACTAGGAAGGCCGGGACTCCGATAAACCTAAAACGGCCGAAAACGGTCAAAATGACATTTCTTAAAAAAGGGGGAAGAGAAAAAAAAAGCTGTAAAAATATATACATTTTTAGACAACCAAGCAAAGTATTTCGTATTAGTTTTAATATGAATTACAATGTATACACTTAAGTTTAAAACATTAAGGTCAAACGGGTAGAAAATGTCTTTTATGTACGTTCAGTTGCAATCCGATGGAATAAATGTGATTTACAACATTGGGAAACACGAATTATTTTTTTTAAACTCTGCTCAAGCTAATATTTCTCTAAAAATGTCTGAAAATTGCCTACTTAAAATAATATATACATTAATATAATAAGTAAATAACTTTTCCTGCTTTTTATAAATAATCAAATAAAATTATAAACAAAACGAGCCCACGGTCATTTTGACGGTTGTCAGCCGTTCAAGGTGTATCCTAAATTAAGTTACCATCCCTAAGCTAGAGCTAGGGCAGAAATACATGCAATACTTTGCCAGACGCCATACCCAAGCCCCGTCTTGAATTTACAAATTGTACTTTACCATTGCTGTGGTATCTCACTGGTAAGCTAATTTTACATGAGCTTCCAGTTCCATGGCACTTGCAACTTTGTATATACACTTAACCCAGACCTTTTCCTTCAACCTTTTCTCTTTTTCGTTCATACCTGTAAATATGCATATTATGTGTAGCAATAACGTACTTTAAAAAAAATTCACCCCTTCCCTTTTTTTTCCATGTCAGTTCATTCATCGTCGCTTTGGAAGAATAACGCTGCAACTCAAAACAATCGAAAAAGTGACATTTTTATATCATTTTGTTCAGAAAAAATCGCTCTTTATGATGAGCAAGGTTACAACTCGAAAGTGTCAAAAATATCCGCTAGGGAGCAATTTTTGGAGAACACTGATATAACTCAAACTACCTTCACTCTTTTAAAAATTACGTCATTAGTTAAAATGCCATTGAAGTCAATCATGCTACATTAGAAAAGAGATTAAAATGCGGTTTTTTTAATACTAGTTTCATTAAAATAGTCGCAATAGTTTTGAGCACAAGCGCGATAGAAGTTTCTGAAAAGTCAAAAATTGCTCTCCTGAAAAATGTTCTTTTTGGAGTTGCAGCGTTATTCTTCCAAAGCGACGTCATGTTCTCTCTCTCACCGAAACAGCGAAAAAGAGCTTTGGTCTAGAACGAGTATTTCATACTATCTGTATCGCAGTTACATCCTGTTCCAGACTGATGAGCTCGAAAAAGAACGAAACTGCAGTCTCTGGAAGAAATAACCGAGCTGGTGGTGTATTGCAAGTATTTCTGCCTTAGCCCGGCTTAGGGGCGGTAACTTACTGCTTAATATGTTCAGATGGTTATTTTTTTCGATTAAAACAGCAAACCCAAGGGTCCATCTAGGGTCTTTCTACTGTAAAATGAATAGGTATTACGGTACCGGGTTCATAAATACCCCTTAACCCATTTATTCCCAAGTTTTTTTAACAATTTTTTTCGATTTTTATCTGCTTAAAACTCTTACTTGGACTGGTTTACATACATTTTAGGCGTAAAATATTTCGCCGTTGCCATATTTATTAAGTTATTTAACGTCCTGTTTATGGGATATTTTGCAGATATGTGAGCAAAATACGACCTTACTTAATTTTACTTTTGGAAAGTAACATTATAGAAGGCATCTGTGATCAATTTTGAGCAAATCATTTTAAAATAGTTTGATTTTATGAAAAAAAAAAGGTCGCAACAAAAAAACTTACTTTCTGTGGCTACCCATGCTGGATCGTTGCTTGACTGATTTGTCTGAAAATAGCTGTCAATAAATAAACTCTGATGTCCAAATAGTGGCTCTAACTGGTTTACTGCAAAAGAAGAACTATTTAACTTGTGGAAAAACAGCTTTAGTAAAATGATATACCCATTACAGGTTTTTGTATGCAGTAACTAACAAGCGTCCCGTTTTTAGGACACCGGGCATAAATAGGTTAAAACAAGTATAGTTCAGCTAGCGCCCTAACGCCCTCTCCAAACCACTGTTCAGAACTTTCTTCCCAAACTACAACTATGATAACCATACACAGTATTCTTAAAGTAATTAGTAGGTTTAGTCCTGTGCCTGAAAATCAGTACGCAATGAATATTCCTCGTTAAGTAGGTCACATGGTCCAGAGCAAAGTCATGATGACATAGATTCTCATCCATTATGCAGGAATGATGGACGAGGCTTAGCTCCTATTGGCATGAAAATGATTGTTTCTAACTTAGGGACGATTTTGACGCGGGATGATTAAGTGGTCTTAGAAAAGGAATGAGAAATTTGTTACAAGTTGACCTTCAAATTGAAGGCAGTTTAATGACATTTTATACATGTGCTGGTTGTGTTATTTTTGTGTCACTCACATTTTACCTAATTATTTGTGGCTTTTGCGATACAAAGTGAAACACAAATTAAAATAATTTTGGCTCTCAAAATACAGTAAACTTCCGATCATCCGAGGCCGGTTTATCCACGGTTCGGATTATAAACGGGTCTTTCGCGCTTTTGTTTTATTTTTTATGTTGATGGTATACTGAATTCAAAAAAAAAAAAAAAATAAAATAAAGTGCGTTATTGCGCATTTTTAGCTTTTCAAGACACTTTTTACATTCAATATTGTCATTTTAGCTATAATTTAAATTTATGTGTTGTGTTATTGACTTTTCTGTCTGCTATTGCATACATTAATATCGCTCATGTTCGATTATCCGCGGCATTCGCTTATCCGAGATTACCTTGCTACTCTATTCCGAGAATAATTGGTAGTTTACTGTATAAAAGGGAATTCATTTAATAAAAATAAGCATCAATTGCTGCCTAAAACAATCTGCAAAAAGTCCAAATACGTTGGATCCTTATTTCGTTGTATGAATTTCATACAGAAAATGGACTCTATTTTTAAAAAAAAATGCAATCAAATTTTGAAGATTTCCCGAAAAAGTATTTATGTGATAGTTTTTTTTTGGTTTCGTAACGGACGTACCATACGAGACACGTTCGTTACAGAGAATATTATTTAATTTTTGTTTCTGAAAATTCTCAAAATTTTACTGCATAATATAATTTTACAGAAGTAAAGACCATGTCCTTTATAAAGCTAGGGAAATAAAACAAAGATTTCATACATTTCTAAGCTGTTTTGTGAAAAACTGATACATCTGCTAATATCCCAAGTAGCATCAACTCATCGGATTTTGCTCGGCCGATCAACAAACTCCTCGTAAACTGATACTGTAACGCTCGATGACATCGTTCCGATCAGTATCCGAGCACGGTTTTCGATGAGCTACTTTTCATCGGAAATCGATATCCTTCCGATCAACTTTCCCGATGAAAATAAGATGAGCTATATTCCATCGGAAAACGATATCCTTCCGATCAAGTTCCCCGATGAAATTCCTCGGCACGGGACTGTTCTGCTCGTAAATTGCTCCAAATCTCATCGCATTCTCATCGGATTTTGCTGCTCGGATTCTGCTCGGCCGATGAGACATATTGGATCATCGGCCGATGAGAATTTCACCGGGTTTAGGTGAATGGCCGATCATCGGTCGATGAGATGATGCTACTAGGGTATGGAATTGCCCTAAAGCTACTAATATTTTTAATCATAACTTAGGTGAATGGCCGATCATCGGTCGATGAGATGATGCTACTAGGGTATGGAATTGCCCTAAAGCTACTAATATTTTTAATCATAACTTAATGCATGTGATAGACGAGCGTTATGCTGCATAAGTATTTTAAAAAAAGGAAAACATGTCTTACAAGATTACAAAAAAGCCGTTTGTGCTGCATTCTGAATAATTATACCTCGAAAGAATGGTACTTGAATTTAGAAAAAGTATCTTGTAATAATGAAACGGGAACGATAAATTAGTTTGAATACATTGTGAAAAAAAAAAAAAAAGAATTTCCCCATCACATTCAATTTTTAAAAAGGTAAATATTTTGTATTTATGTAACACAGTCAGGGACGTCATTTCAAGTTTTTCCAGGGGGGGGGGTGAAAACACGATGCAATTTCATCAGAAAACAGAAAAAACCACGCCCACTTGTATTTAAATACATTGATTTCTCAAAGCCAGGGGGGGGGGCAATTGACCCCCCTGCTCCCCCTAAATGACGGGCCTGAACACAGTATAGTCCTGAGAATTCGGTTAAATACGGATCGAAAAGTGACCGAGCTGGGCAAAATAACGCGTTTTTTAAAAATGCAAGAGCGAGTTTTTGCCCAAGTTTTTTTTTTTGGTTCATGTTTCGAATTCAATTTTACAATAAACACTTTAAAATTATTAAATTACGTCTATCTTTTTTTAATGTATATTTTTATAAAGCAAAATCAAAAAGTAACCTTTTTATGACATTAAATTCTGGTTTTTACTTCATTTTTACAAAAAAATCTTCCACTTTTAAAGTAATTTGGAGACATTTCCACTATTTTCGAATAATGCAAATGGGTTAATATGTTGAAAGGGAAAGGCTATAAAAATGACCATTTATAAACCACTTTTCATTCAATGCGACCATAATATTTCTTTTAGCATTATTTATAGAAGGAACATGTCATTCCAGATATTTTACCACCTTATCAGTTTCATTTTATAGCAAAAAAATCAATTGCCAAGCACTTTTCTCGAACAACAAAAACATTTTCTGCCATTTACGTAGCGAAAAAACACATATTTGTTGAATTCTTTGCTTAAAAATGTCTTTAGATTGAAGCATGAATAATATATCTTTGTATAAATACATGAAGCGTTTTATGTTTGCTTTCCAGCAATAAGCCTTGGGCGGAAAAGTATGTCAAAAACAGTGGAGTAATATGTCCCATTTATTCTTGCTCTCCAAGGAAAAAAATAAAGAAACTCGCAAGAAGAAAGCTGAGAAGATACATACGTGCTCAAGCTGCATTTAGTGCTTTAAAGTAAATACACATATATTCGTACATTTAAGTACAGTGAATTCTCACTTATACGCCGCCTCATTTATGCGCCTTTTTCATTTATACGACGATTTTGAATGGTCCCAGCACATTCCATAGCAAAATAATGATAGTATCGTTCGTTTATGCGTCACTCTAAAGATAAATATTTCACTTATGCGCCGAATTTTCCCTAAAATGTATGAAAATTTATTTATTTTCTTTAAAAAATAAGCATTTTTCTTTACTTTCCTCTGTAATCTTTCGACTTTATTGCTCACGGAAGGCATTTTTTCCGCGTGAACTAGAGTTCGGAGAGGAACAATTATCTATTATGCATCGTTTTAAAGGGAAGAGTTTGTAATTAGATATGCTACAACTTTTGTTTTCTCTTAATCATTATAGTTACGTTACAGCAATTGGCAAACTGTAGTAATATGTCCTTTGTCTACAGAAACATTCTTATTCACTCTCTCATTAGAACCTATGTTGAGTTTTAGTCCTTTAATAGGCTTGTTCACTTATGCGTCTCTCTCACTTATGCGCCTTTTTCTGTTGGTCCCTAGGGCAGGCGCATAAGTGCGAGTTCACTGTATCACTAAAAAATAAATTTGCTTAAGAAATACACTGTAAAAAATGAACGTTGTTTTTACAGTGTAATACAGCTAATTTTACTGTAATATAACTGTAAAAATTGCTAAGTTTACAGCAATAAACTGTAAAATTTTTACTTTTACAGTATTAAACGTAAAGTTACTAATTTTACAGAAATAAACTGCAAAATTGCTAATTTTACAGTTTATTACCGTGTATTTTACAGTTTTAAACTAAAACCTCTGCTGCCAGTATTTATACAATTGCTTTTGCAGTATAATACAGCTAAATTTTACTGCAAGAAACTAAAATTTGTAACTTTACAGTAAGAAACTAAATTGCTAGTTTTACAGTTTATTGCTGTGCATTTTACAGTTTTATTTTGGGACCTCGGCTGCCAATATTAAACTGTAAAAACCTGTACTGCATTTAAAATCATGGAAAATCTTTTGCGGAGTTAGAACATTTAAAATTTACAGCGGGTATTAAAATAAACCGATTCAACAATTTAAGAAATAAAAAAATAATAATGTAGCTCAAAGTTCAACAAGAATTTATGAATATCGAATTCAACATCGTGGAAATAATTAACTGAGGATATCTTCCAATGACATGTACAATAATTTCTAATGTTTAATATTGATTCTTGCTTTCTCAGCTCTTTCTACACAGGCCAGAATGTTCAAAAGACTTTACAAAATCATTTAAAAAAATGAAAAACAAAAAAATCATACATAGAACCAAAAATTATCGTCATTCAGTGAATTTAAAAGCAATTTATACCTTTCTTGCCGCCATTTTACAGAGGCTACAGTGCCTTCTATGGTTTATTGGAGTTGCAAATTATAAATAAAAAATAACGAATGCAATTTTAATCAATTATACTGAAAATTTCAAAAATTAGTTGAATTAAGAGTTAGTCAGTTAAAAAAAATAAGTTAATTTTTGGTTTAAGATAATTTTTAATTGAAATGGATTAGTTGCAAAAATAACTGTATTTAGTAGGCGAAAAAGCAAAAATGACAATATTTTCACGTTCTGTTGCAATGCCACTTTCGCCAATGCCAAAAAACACCAGGTTCAAAAATTGTTTGTTATTGATGTCATATGAACAGCAAATATCCAACGATTAAAGTAGTCTATAAATGAAGAACTCTTATTATCATTCGAAGATCCATAGATAGCATCAATTAAATTGAAAGAGCTAATTTAATTATTGTATCTAAAACTATTGCAAAACATGTTTATCATAATTACTTTGAATATTCATATGAAGAATGAATTTGATATATCAAACGATTTTTAAATAAAATCATCGCTTAAAAAGTTTAAAAATTCATTAACGTAGAAATTAAACATATGCAAATTCTGAAAATATTGAAATATTTGTCAGTTATTAAACAGCATATTTTTGAATATATTACACCTTTATTCAATAAAAACTCAAGAGAAAGTCCAGTGGTTGAAAAAAGCATATTTTTCTTAAAATTATTTTGAAGTCATACTCCAAACAAGTAAGGTTTTGCTACATTTTTGTTCCAATGAATGCGCAGTAATGTTGACAATTTATTCGGTAGATTTAGCTGCATATAAGTTGCTTCGTTTTACTTTAACTTACGTTTTTATTTTACTTATACAGAATAATACAACCGAATGTTTAACTTTTAAAGAAAAAAAATAAAATAAAGAAAGCGATGACAAGAAAGTTTGCGATAATAACATTACATTTAGCAATCATTGTGTTGAAAGTTTAATTAAATGTTTCATTTTTAATAAAAATGGATGTCCACATTTTAATTAGCTGCACTTTAATTATTATTTGGGGATCGGAAATTGAAGAAAATAACTTTTTAATTGCTTTAAGAAAGATAAAACTATTTTTCGCAAATTATACATTGTGCTTTAAATTCGACGTTGTTTTTCTGCAAAAATGTTATTATTCAGAAATATTCAAAACGAATCATCTTCTTTTCTTCATTTTAAGCCAATATATTTCTAGTATTTATAAGGAAAATATAACATTTTTTGAAAATGAAATAAATTAAAATAGCATTATCTGTCAATCGAAACGCCTTTAATTTTAATGAGCAGAAAACAAGTAAATTGTCGCAATGGTTATACTTTTTCACTCAAAGTTAAATGTATAGTATAATTAACTAGTAGGAAATATTTAAAAGCAAATTATTTTTGATATAAATATCTGAAAGTTTTAATTCAGAGAGAGGATAAAAAAGGAACTCGTTAAAAAATTATATATACTTTGAATAAGTTTATTATAATTACAATAGTTAAACACGTGCAATTAAAAAAAGTTAAACTTTTTTAAACGAGAAGGAAAAGTATGTGTTATGCTGAAATCAGAAAATTTGGCAATAATAAAGTTAAAATAATAATGTATGGAATTATTTTGATCTTACTCGGATTAAGTTATTGATTTTAAAAGATACTAAAATAAGAGCTAGATGACACTTAATTCAACAGTGAACAGGCTCTTAGTGAAAAACTTAGATTAACAACACTTCCTTTCGGTTGAGCTGTTGATTTGCTTAATGCAACTTCCTTTCTTGCAACGCAATGCACTTTTTACTTTCTTCTATCTCTACTAATAATAAAGCTGAAAGTTTGTCTCTCTGTCTTTCCTTCTGTCTTTCCTTCTGTCTGTCTGTTACGCGCGTAGCGCCAAAACCGTTCGGTCGATTTTCATGCCATTTGGTACAAAATTAGTTTGTAGCATGTAGTTTTGCACCTCGAAGCGATTTTTCGAAAATTCCATTTCGTTCTTTTTCTATTCGAATTCTTAGCGGAAATTCGATAAAATAGGGAAGAAATATTTTATACACATTTTCAAGTCTTATGTCATTCGAAAGCTTGAAATTTTCTGCACAAAATGAAGTTTTTTCGAAGTTTCTACGATCATCAGGAGAGCTGTAACAATTGTTTTTAGAATCCCGGAATTCAAGGCTTACCTTCAGTAAAGCAAGCCAAACGATTCTAAAATGGTTAATGAAATGAATTATTTTATCAACGGAAATCAACTTTTCATGCTGTTACTATGGTTACGTGTTCATACTTATTTTTGTTTCGTTCTTTTTCCAGGGTTGCCAGAAGTAGTATTTTTGATACTACGGTAGTATTTTTTCGGCCCAAATAAGGAGCGTAGTATTTTTCTGGCCACCCTGTTTCCAATATACTAATGACTTAATTAAAAGATTTGGCGGATTTTTTTTCCATTTTTATAGATTTCGCATTTCAGCAATATTGATTTTGGCAACGTTTAGAAACAGTAGTAGGAGCGTCTATCGCCCATTTAGCGAGAAAGGGGTACCCAAAGCACAAAGATTAACCAAATATCGTATAAATTGTGACATTGAAACGTTCTTTTTAAAGTGTTTCATTTCGGAAAATGTATTGTTTTGTTTTTAAAGCTGGGAAAGGAAACTTTCTTCTTCTTTCAAATTTTGGTAAGATTTCTGTTGGTTTCTGTGAGCAACAAAATTGTTCTTATTTTCTCTTTTGGCTTATTTTTGTGCATCTCCAGTTGGGGTTTCATTTGAATGTCACAAGGGGATGCTTTACCCCTTTTTTGGAGTTAATCAGTGTTACTTTCAATGCAGATGAATTGGCGCGACCACTTGGCGATATATCGCCAAGCCTTTGGTCGCGAAGTATTTGTCGCCAATTTGGCGACATATCGCCAAGTTGGCGATTTTTTTTTTTTTTTATTTGGACTCAATTTGGCGCTATTAGCGATATTTTGCCAATTTGGCGACAAATTTGCGGTTTTTTTTTTAACTTTTTTTGGGGGGGTTCAATTTGGCGCTATTGGTGATATTTTGCGAAAAATTCACTGAATGATGTTAAAATCGGCGATATTTTGGAGATTAATCATTGTAAAACATTTTTACTTTCTTCTATATCTAATATATAGAAGAAAGTATTGGTTTCGTGAAAATTTTCGAATGTCGAATTTTGACGGATTTGCACGTTTTGAGGTGCGCTGAGTCCATTTCGACCATTTTTGGAAAATGTCTGTCTGTGTGTCTGTCTGTGTGTCTGTCTGTCTGTGTGTGAGTCTGTATGTGTGTGACCAGTTTTTGTGGCCGCGCTAGAGCAAAAACTACTGCATGAAATCGAACAAAAATTTTTGCACATATGTACCACCATGTGAACTGGTGCACCTGACTTTTTTTTA